>CAOLHI010005584.1:0-127041 GCA_948474755.1 Ctenosaura bakeri
AAAAATGTAAATATTTGAATTGGAATCCCAGCAAAGCAGAAAGCTCCATTAGAATAGAGAAGGCCACATGGTGCACATCTTCCACCAACTATTTCATCAGTCCTTCTCCAGACCATTGTTCAAGCCATCCACCCCATCTTGCCCTGTCTGTGAGAAAACCTGAGAGCCAAGCACATGCCAGCTGACCATCGTGTTCTCTGATGGCACAAGAAGTGATGTGTACATGAAGCAGGTGCCCACTGCCACCCTTTCGTTGTTGCGGCCAGTCTTTTACATGTGCATGGAGGTCCTGGATGCCTCCTTGCAAGAACCCTTAAACTGTCAAATCACCCACACTAGCGCCCATTTACTTGTGGGGATCTGGCCAAAGTCTGTTTAGTATATGTATGTGTTTCTGTCAAGTGGTAGGTTGGATTCAGAAGCCTAATTAGGTAAATGAAGGAGTTATTCAGTGCGGGTTTTACTTTTTTCCTTGGAAAGCTAACTTTCATGTAGTGTAGCTATGTGCCCTACTTTACTGAGAATGGTTCTTTATTTGAGTGGCTGTCTCGTTAAAGTCTAATACAGAGCTAAAGAGTGATAAGAAATGAAGAGGTGGGCCTTAGTCAGCTGCCCATCAGAGTTAGTACTTGGATAGCAGACAACAAAGCTCAGCTGATCACCATCTTCCCTACTGTAATGAAATGTGCTGCATTTCTATCTAAATTACACTAATATGCAAGATATAAATTTTGAAATTGGGTTCGGAGAGCAGAAGGCCACCTTCCTGGGAGGATTCTCTGATTCCACTCATAGTTAAACCTGGTTCTGTTCTTTAAAGCCACTGGCTAGCAAAGCAACAGTGAAACATACTAGAGTGCCACTAAGAATGGATCAGTGGGCAGCAAAATTTCTTACATGTTTAAAATGCACTATAAAAAGCCAAAGTTACATTCTGTGTTATTTTCTGTTTTATACATTAACTTTTACTCTTTCCAGAGCCAGAAGCACTTCTGCACCGGTTGTGCTGCGGAGATGAAGATGCTGTATATTTTAGTTTAAATCTACAACAGAAAGACATCTAAAAGCAGTAGAAACTAGGATGTCTTTTGTATAAAAAAAATTATGTGGTTTTATGAGAAAAGGATACTGCATAGGAATCAAATTATAAAACTTTGTCAGAAATTGTTTACATAGTGTTCACTTCGTTAAGGGAATCATCTGGCAATATAGTACATTGCCACTCTGTCAAGAGAAACTTCAGCTTCACAGCGTTATATATAATATCACTCTTTTGCAGTAGCTAAAGTAAGATTAGTCTCTTCTATTTTGCAGTTTCTCTAGTGCTAAAGCCTTTGATGTATTTTGGAAAGCCAGTCACAGCAGAGCTATACTTAAAATAAAAGCCTGCAGATTTTTTTAAAAAGCACCTTTGGGGTCTTATTTTTAAAAATTAGCTTCTTTGACGTTCCATTTCATCTTTGAATTTAGAAGTGCAATTTTGTTAGTGTTCAAAGCATGCAATTACAATGTTTTAAAACAGGACTGACCCAAGAGCATTGACTGTTTATGCTAGTAATAAATTTCATACATCTGTTTTAGCAAAATGCTTAGACTTTTTCCAGAGTTCTTGTATCAGATTGTTCTTATTTCACCAACTGACTGAATACAATGTTTTGTTTTTATAGGTAGCTATAGATACAGATATATGAGGGAGCCTACTATTTCAATAAATATAATTTTTCAACAACAGCCCCATAACATTAGAAAGGTTGGGTAATTTTGGTTCAAATGCCAACATTCCAAAATCTTTAAATTCAACATGTCTAGCCTGAACAAGCTATTGGTATAGAGTTTTAAGACATTCTTCCTCATTCTTATCAAATACTGCAGCTGCACTATGCAATCAATTATTTAACTAGAATATTTTCAAGAGGGCAAGGACCAAATTATATTTTTGTAAACAGCATGTTTCATTGATGAAGTTCTGCTGCCATTGGACAGCTTTCCAGAATTTTCAAATTTAATCTCCCTTTTCCTCATAGGAAAGGAAATTATTTTTTTTCTCTGTGATAATCTGTTTGAGCCAATTCATTCTATCATTTTTGAAAAATGCACCTAAGATATTTCACAATTGCACATAAAAACAAGCCTGTTGTTAGCACAGAATGAATGCACGTTGAGAGGAACTCAGTTGGACAGGCAAGTTCCATTGTTAATATATACTTGTGTGGCTGAAAGCCTGAAGAGAATCTAAATTCTGTGAGGAACTCAGGAGAGAAGTCACAGTGGCTCTCTTTAGACTTTCAAACATGTAATCAGAGTGAATCCAGCTGCCATAATTCTGCACTTCTTTTCCCATGTGATTTTTTCTCCCCTAACTGAATATCTGGAAGGACTTAGGCAAATGTGGCAAACATATGTTCATAGAAGACATTCATTGTACAGGTATACTTGCCAGAGATCTAGGATTGTCTGTGTGTCCTCCAGCTGAATGTATACTTCACAGCAGTCTTAGCTGTTAAAGATGACCTGTTTTGTATGGTTACTACAACTGTGGCATGCTTTTTGCTGTGTGAGAGAAAATTTGAAGTATATTGAAAAATATATCCATAGAAGTACATAAATCTACAACCATACTATTTTGGCCCAGTCGTATACAAGACAGTTATGTTAAATGGATGAAAAGGGGGTGATAGTGAGGTCACTAACTATACAGAGGGACATTTATTTCTAACTGTATCTACGGAGTGGATAAGAGTACAGTATTTTAAGAGAGTCATATGTGCTGATGATGAAATACAAGTGCTGCAAAACAGCTGAAGAGTCATAGTCTAACATTTTAACTGACAAGGTGCTGATTAAAGTCATCTTACTGGAACAAGGTTGTGTACAGCTGCTAATTGATGCCTAACATACATATAAGTTGGGTGCTCCTACTCTAGGCCTGTTCCATTCCCCCCTTGCTAGTGATGTGGGAGTTCAATGGTGTATATAATGTTTGTTTTTGCACTGTTCCCTTCTTCAGACATCCCTCACTTTGTTGCTTTACCACAAAGCTTCTTTTTTTTTTTTTTAAATATGTGGGCAGGTACAGGAATTATTATGTCCCAACTTGTGCTTTTGTTAAGAATGTGAAATATATTCAGAGTGAGCTGGGAATGTAAGCAAAATTTTTGGTTTGGGGGGTGGTATGAATCACCTAGAATGTTTCTGACCAGTTTTCCACACCAACTCTGTGCTTTGTATCAATTGGATCCCCATGAACTTTGAGCCGACATGCATCCTGCAGAATTTTTGCTCTTTCTGTTTTAGTATGTGTTTGTATTAAATGTGTTGTGCTGTGCTTCCTAGAATCTGCATGTACTGACTTTGTTATCTTGTTCTCTCCGAAGGTTATGCCTTTCTGCTATTCCAGGAAGAAAGTTCTGTGCAAGCTCTCATAGATGCCTGTCTGGAAGAAGATGGGAAACTTTACCTATGTGTATCAAGTCCTACTATCAAGGACAAGCCAGTAAGTAGACTGACAAACTGTATTTTCCTCTGAGTAGCTTAAAACCTAATTCATTTGTGAGTAGTCGACTATTCAGTATCATTTTACTTGGCCTTTGCAAATAGATATTGACCATGGAAGCCTGTGAGATGTCAAATACCATCAGACTGTTTGCTTTACTGTTCTATAATAGTTTAATGCCCTGATCCAGGTACTATAACTTGGATATTTCTCATACATTGTGGTGCAGTCACTTTTATGTATGTTTCTTTTTATCCTTGAATTACTACCCTGCATTAAAAGGTGGATACACTAATTCACCATAGATTATCACCTATTCATGCATCAATATTTGGGTTGGAATGTGACTCAGCTTTGTATGTTTTACAAATAATTTTTTCAGCTGCTTTTTCTTAATGTTACAGTGCTCTAGATATTTAAAAAGTGGCAATTTTTTTGTAGATTTTGATGCAAACTGGTAGTACCACATGAAAAGTAAAAGAATTTAACATTAAAAAAAAAATCTCTTAAAACTGTGCCTGAATACGGTAAGTTTGATTTCTGCTTAAGATAAATGGGTACAGACAGTGCATATTTAAATATCTGGCTAGTACCTTTCATATTGCCTTCGTTAGGAAATAATCCTAAACTATAATATAATGCCAAGCAAAACAGTGTTGGGCTCATGCTTTCTGCCCTTTGATGTTTAATCTCTGCGTGATCCAGCTCACACTATTTCTCTCCATGTAAAATTGGGAGAGGATGATATGAGCATAATATGTAGGGGATTGGTCATCAGCATGAATGCCTTGATTTTGATGTCACTTGTCCCACAAAAGTGTTATGATAGAGTACTCTAATGGAGATTCTTTTAACAAATAAATCATAACTTTGTTTTTTTAATATATATAATTTTTTAAAAAAATTACGAGTAAATAAAAAATAGGAATAGCTATAGAAAATTAATATAAATATTCACACTTTAGTTTACAAGGTTTATATAGCTATCCCAACCTGGTGCCCTCCATACATGTTGGACTACAAGTTCCAGAATCCTCCAGCGAGCAGACCAGGCTTATCAAAATTACCTTTTTGTGGATTGCCAAATTCAAACAATCCAACAACTGTGAGTCATAGTCCAAAGCTCAAACCACTACACCATGCTCAAACCACTACACTATCACAATTATAGCAGGATAATAGTATCCTTGACTGGGACTTATCACATGACATGATTCCTCTTCTGTTGTTTTCCCAGTGGGAGAACATTTGGAAAGTGTTTCTTTTGCAAAGGAGTCATTAACCGGTTAATCAATTAATCCATTAATTCATTAAACCATTAATGATCTCCTTTGTAAAAGAAGTGAAAGAACATCAGAAGAGAAATAATGCCTCCCTGGCCATGTGCAGCTCTCACTGCCTGGAGGGGAGGAATTTGATGCCCTCCTCAGAGGAGGCCACCATTGGCAGATGGTGCGGGTGTTGTCAGACTGCACCACATGATGGGGTGGGCGAAGGCCTATTTACTTCTGGCTTGCCCCGTACGTGGTCTCCTTGGATCTTTGGCACAACCCAGCCCTCCCACCCTCGTTGCAATTTGCCTTAGTTGGGTCACTTCAAGGCTGGGTAGGAGTTTTTTCCCTTCGTTCGTTTTTTGCCTACCTCACACTGCTTCGATTGGAACTGGGAAAATTGGCTGGGGTATGGTCGTTAATTAGGCATTCATCTGGCAGGGAAGAGGCAAAGTGACAGCTCTGGAGGCCGCCTTGGGCACCCACTTCAGGTGTAGAGGGAGTCTCTGAATCCGCCGCTTGAGTTGTACAACCTTGGGGGTGGTGAAGGGAGGCTAACACAGGGATTGAGGCTTGAGGTTAGCCCTTGAGGCTAACACAGGGATTTAACTCCTGCCTGAAGGGTCCTGCGACTTTGGTGGGAGTTAACCCTAGATACACCTCACCCTATAGAGCAGCCGGCGAGCAACCAGTAACAACTGGGTTGCTCTATAGGCTCAGGTGGTTTGCCCAAGGGAAGGCTGAGGGGGTGGACAGCAGTTGTCACCTGACCACAGCTAGACCTGCATTCCTCCTCTTGCTGCTTCCTCCAGGCCCTTGATGGATGGATGGATGAATGAATGAATGAATAAATAAATAAATAAATTAAATAAAGGTGGCCCTAGTTAACCCAAGTTTATGTGTCTGGACTCTTTATTCCAGGACTGGGAATCAATGTCATGTGACAAGTTCCAGCCAAAGATGCTATTATGCTGTTGTAATTGCAATTTTCTTGCCTCATGTGATAAAGCTCCAAATCTAAGCATTTTCTGGATTCCTAAAAATATAAATGCTGGAAGCTATATCGCGCTGCTCAAGCAATAGTTATCCCTGTTCCTGTTATCCCTGTTAACCCTAAATTTAGGAAAGTTGTATTTGTTTTTAAGGCAAATTAATATTGTGATTGGTAGGTATGGACTTGACCCATAAGTTGAGTTGATACCATGCTGGTCCCCAGAGATTGTTCATTAGCTGCTAAGTCAGAGGCTATACATCAGATGCCACATGCAAGACAACCTGTGTTTGAAAATGTCTGTCTATATTTGGAAGGCTTTTGTTACTCTAGTACAGATGCTCCAACTTATTTTGTGTATACAAAACAGCCAGCACTAATGACTAATGATAGTAAATACCTGGCAGATAACAGCAGTAGTTAAAGGCAAGGCAGCTGCTCATGTCTTTGGGCAGAGATGAGAGCTTGTACTTATGTCAGGCATCTTCACATGTGGAACATATTTCTTCGTGTAAGGTGGAATTCTAAGAATTCTTATCTTCATCAGTTTCCATCAATACAGAATTAATACTGGTTATGCAATATAATAATATAGTTCACTGTTTTTAAAAATGTCAAAGGATGAAACAAGTCTTGACTTCTATAGTTTTCCAAAAGCAAACTGAAATATGATTTTTTTTTTGTCTTTTTCAGGTGCAAATACGACCTTGGAACTTAAGTGACAGTGACTTTGTAATGGATGGTTCTCAACCTTTAGACCCCAGAAAAACTATTTTTGTTGGAGGAGTTCCACGACCCCTTCGAGCTGGTGAGTGAAAACGTAAAACAACAGCTAGCATTATAAAATTGCCTGAAATATGATACAGGAATAGTTGCTCAAATTTTTCGGGATGTTTGGCATGTATTTCCAGTATTTCTGTGGGTTCTGTCTGAAGCCACAGATGGTTTAGTGTGTGGAACTTGTGGAAACCTCTATTCCTATAATACCTGTTTTGGATGTTTCTGTAGTGGGTTTTCTTCAGAGGGCTGCAGCAAGTGGGATAGGAAGGATCAGAGCTCAATTTGCAAGCCAAACCCTTTTTTCTAGTAGGAGGTCTCTGCTGATTCCCCCCACCAAGAAAATAAGCCCATCAGTTTGTAGAGGGACAGTGCTGCCTCCAGTGTTATGGGGAATCATTTGGGAGTCTCTTTTAAAATGAGACCAGCCTGATCAATTTGCATTTGACAAGAAGAATGGCAGGTGAGAAGAAACTGCCAAAGCCACTTTTCTTCCTGGTCAGTTTTCAACTCACAGTCATCCTCCTCAACCTGTTCCCCCACTCCACTCACACAAGGAAAGCTAAAGGAACTGGTAGACCACCCTAATATATCAGTACAAAAGCAGCTTGGAAAGTGTTGCTCGTGAGAAGGGGGAAAAAAATTTGGAGGACTGAAATTCTTACCTATCTAGGCTAATTGATTTTTTTTAAAAAATCCATGGCAAAATCACAGCAATCTAAATATTGTTGGGATGCTTGCAGCTTTGGGGTGCAGCAGCAAGGGGGAGTACAGAAGGTCAGGGGGATAGTTGGCCGCCAGACCCATCAGAGTTGTCCATTCCTCAGATATTTCATAGGACAACTGGCTCAAATACTGAGTATCTGTTGTTGTTGGTTGTTTTGTAGGCTACCATACTTTAAGAAGCATGAATGAATCCTTACTTTGAGTAACATTATTCTCTGTTCCTTTGAGAATAAGTGAGGACTTTAAGTAAGGGCTTAGTTATTCAAGTCTGAAATCTTGCAATATCGTCAATCACACATATTCTACCTTTCTGTAATTTGGAACAAGCCAATCCTCACAGTGGCTTAAAGCATGGCTGGCTTTCATTTTAAAATGTTAAATTGGATCAAAAATTGGCTTTGGAACTTCTCCAGGTATTTCATGCATATGTAATGAATGAATTTTCATTTGATTGTTCTATAAACCATTTTAAATATTACCTATATTGATATAGAGTCGAAGGCTTTCACGGCCAGAATCCATTGGTTCTTGTGGGTTTTTTGGGCTTTGAGACCATGTTCTGGTTGTATTTTCTCCTGACGTTTCGCCTGCATCTGTGGCTGGCATCTTCAGAGGAATTTTCCTCTGAAGATGCCAGTCACAGATGCAGGCAAAACGTCAGGAGAAAATACAACCAGAACACAGATCAAAGCCCGAAAAACCCACAAGAAGCAATTACCTATATTGATTTTTTTCTCAGCTATGTAAGATCATTTTGAAGAAAATTCTTTGTCACCTTAATTCACAATAAATATAATATGTAAAATGTTGACCATAATTTGTTAAAGGTAGAAAAAGGATTTAAACAACTGAAACAGAGTTGGACAACTCCATCAGAACCAGGTGCCATTTCATAAAAACTCTGTTTTTGGACTAAAACAAGGTTTATGATCATCACATACCTTGCTTGAATGTGATGATTTAGCTAGCTGTTACTGAGGTCAAGCGGGGACTGTAGGAGAAACATGGGACCCACTTCTGATTTAAAAGCATCATAATTGAACAGTCCTAGGCATCTTCTGTACATCCTGGCTGATTGCATTTTATTTTACTGTTTTGGGTTTCCTTTTTTAAGGATGTTTGTTTCTTTTAGAGTTGCTCACGTAAACCTCTTCAAATTAAATTTACATTTGAGTAATATCAGTCTAAATCATTTTCTCTTCCTTGAATTGATGTTGATACTTTTGGTGGAGGCAGGGTCGACTTCTGTTTGTTGTGTGGATACATATAAATATTGGATAAGAACTTAGAGAGGGAAGGCAGTTAAAGAGATAGAAAAGTTAGTGAACAAGTGCCACTATATTCCATTTATTTTTAAAAAAGTGAAATAAAAACTTAATAGCATTTACACTGAAAAGGGGATATTTATTACACATATTTTAGTTCTGACTTTAAATTCATAGTATATTATTGTTCTGAAAATCTTACCAAAACAAGAATTAAGAATTCCATCCATAATTATACTGCTTTTACCCTCTCCCTTGTCCCTATTTTGGCTAGAAATAGAGAATACTACATAAATTTTTAGGAGGTACAGGAGGGAAGGAAAGTGCCACTAAATTTTTGAAAACCCCATTTCTCATTCTCTCATTTTAAAAGGAGTATGCACAGACAAAAATGATTCAGAAAACAAAAAATGTCTCTCTATAAATTGAAAGCCCTACTCCCATTCTTCATCAACAGATACCAGAGAATCAGTTCTTTAACATGCATCATTGATATTATTTTCAAGGAACAACAAATAGACAATCCTACATCTGTTTAAGATTATTTCTCCTGTTCTCGTTAGAAACATTGTGGAGAGCAAACAGTTTGAGAATCCAGACTGCTTAGTATCTGCTGCTTTCCTGCAGGGGGCCACCATCTGCTCTATCCACTGCCTCCTATCCTTCCCCTTTTCTCTTCTCTCAATTTTCTTCCCTTTTTTTTTTTCCAGGACATGCTTTCTGGGGCAAAAAAAAAAAAAAAACAGAGAAAGATATCCTAGGGCAAAATTGGAAAGACACTTCACGGTCATAAAATGTTTAGAACAATACCACATTGTTCACTATGTGAAAACTTAAATTATCCTGGGGATCACTATCTTTCTGAGCAATGCTTCCCTTAAAATAGAGGTGGACTGCATGTGGCCCCTAGGGCCATTTTTGTGACCCCTCAGGGTCCTCACAAAGGTAAAAGAAAATTGGCTCCAAAATGATTTCTAGGGCATGTAGAGGGCATTTCCACATCTCTGGAGGCCTGTGGATCCTCCCCTCCCCAGGTCAAACAAAATTTTGTGATTTTTAATTATTGATTGATTGATTGATTGATTGCCTCACAATTCCCAAAATGCTATGAAGAGACCAAAAAGGCCTCAAAACATGCCTCCATGTCCTGTAGAGGGTGTTTGATTTAAAAAAAACAACAACCCTATTTTTAGAAGCAGATGTAGCCTTCTAAGGTCTCTGGAGGGCTATTGGTCTTACCCAGTTTCCCACCCCTCTTTAAAATGCTCCTACACTTTGAGTGAAGAACTTTACATCTCACTGTTTGTATTGGATGCTGGCAAGTGTTGCATTCCCCCATAGTTTGCCCTTTTATGCTTATAAGTCATGCTTTTTTTATATCCGAACCATATTTCCACCTTCATCTCTTGGAGCAGCAGCATCAGCAACACCCAGATGAAGATACATAAGCCAGTTATTTTTTCCATTTAAACCCATTCATTTCTAAAAACCTTTTTTTTAAAAAAAATCATAATTATCTAGAAAATTGTATGATCAAACAAACAAAGATTACTGTAATTATCTGTACATATTAATATACCTCATGTTGAAATTAATAATTAGGCACATACATTCATGTACCCATTTCTTAACTGTGTTTATGGTATTTTTAAACTTGGTTTAGACAGAGTGGATTATAATTAGAAAAATGAATAGTGCACTGAGATTTTCTTTAATGAAACCCTGGAGAAACATAATACCCAAAGCAGTTCCACTCATTGGAAATGAATGCATTTCTTTTCAAAACTTCCAAGTTGGGTACACCTACTGCACCTGCTAAAAAGTGATATAAGAGTCTCTATTTCTAGCCAAAAATACACTTGCCTAATGTTGAAAATTAATTGTATTACCTCCAAAATGATCCTGGATTTTGTGAGTTCTGTTGCTTTTTGGTCAGGGCGCCGCTTTTCCTTTTCTTCTGGCTTTTCAGTGTCTTGTCTGCCTCTCTTGCCTTATTTAATGTTATTCTCTCGTGTCACCTTCTGTAAAGTCTTCTACTCCCATATCGTCAAAAACGTCAGCATCGTTGCTGTCTATTTTTGGTGTCCTATTTTTTTCTGTCCATCTCCTTCTCTTCCATTTAGTAAGTCTACATGTTGTCAACACCTTCTCCTTTGTCTCACTTCAGCATCCATATATTGTTGTTTTGCTTTTCTTCTTTCTCCATGCCTTCTATCTCTCTCTTCCCCCCCACACACCTCAATCTGTCCATCTACTTCTTTTGTCTCTTTTCCTCATCTGCATCTGCATCCCCTCCCAACACCTTTTCTTCCAATGTACACAGGCTGCCCAAGGAGGCACTGTCTCATGGGCTTCCTTTTCCTCCCTGCTTCTACCTCTTTGATATCCATTATACTTCACACTGCTCACAATTTCATCCACCCTTCACAGTGTGACAATCTCTAGTGAGAACGGCAGGTGAGACTGTGGAATGCAGAGTGGAGTGGAAACAACTTAGCAAATGAAAGCAGTATGTCTTGTATTGTTATCTGCAAAATGTCTTTAATTACTTGAATTTTTGTTGGGAAGAAGGACGTTATGTCCCAACTCAGGGTGTTTTTTTTAAAGGGACTAAGATAATTGATACCAATGTGCTGGTCATAATCTCTGGAACAGATGTATCCTTTACTGTTTCATGTTTTGCAGTTGAATTAGCAATGATTATGGATCGTTTGTACGGAGGAGTCTGCTATGCTGGCATTGATACAGACCCAGAGCTGAAGTATCCAAAAGGTGCTGGTAGAGTGGCTTTCTCCAATCAGCAGAGTTATATTGCTGCTATTAGTGCACGCTTTGTCCAGCTCCAGCACAATGACATTGATAAACGGGTAAGCAAAATATGCCTAGATAGATTAATCCTTCTGGCACATTGCATAGCCATGCCTTAAGTGACATCGTAGCATTAGTCCATCTAACCAGAATGGTTTTCTCTGATCAAAGTTCTGAAACAATGGCTTTCCTTAGCCTTCCAACCCAAGATCTTATTAAGTGGAGATACCAAGAACTGAGCCTGGAACATTGAGCACGTTAAGTATGGGGTTAACTACTGAGCTGTGGAACTTTCCTCTGTGTTTGCTTTTGGTCTGTGTTTGAAGACTGACGTCTTCCTTAATGGCCAAAATGTAGTGACAAAAACCTTAAAGTTTAACTTTAAAAACTTTCTAATTTCAAATAGCTTCTTGTAAGAATTTACAAAAATTAACATAGTGTTTAAAGGTAATGACTTACTGAAATTTTCTTCCTATGCTTTTCCACTTTTTTGGGGGGTGAGGGTGGGGGAACAAACATTCCTGTTTTCCACTGAAGCTGATTTCTTCAGTAGTCATGATTCATCCCACAGTAAAATATTGTTGTTGATAGTATGAGACAAATGAAAAAAAAAATCCTATGAGAATTGCATGTATTATTTTTGTATGAATTTTACCTTATTTACATAGAAAAGAAATCATTTTTCAAAATTAAGATAGAGAGTGCAAAAATGCCACACAAGCAAAAACAAGACAGTAGCAGCTGCTCTCTTGAATAGCTGAATAGCACTCTTTTTTCCCTTCAGTGTGAATCCATCCTCCCAACTTCACTAACCAAAAAATAGCACTCTTGCATTGATTTTAATAGAAAATATTTAAGCATGTGAGAGGCAATGTGCTGTAGTAATTTGCGTGTTGGACTAAGAGTTTGGGAGATCAGGGATCAATTCCTCTCTTGGCCATGGATACTCACTGGTGATCATGGGCAAGTCACCATCTCTCAGCCTCAGAGAAGGACAATAGCAAACCCTCTCTGAACAAATCTTGCCAAGAACACCCTGTGTTAGCTTTGTCTTAGGGTTGGCTTAAGCCAGAAAGAACTTGAAAGTACACAGCAGCAGCAGCAGCAACAACAACATTCAAGCGTGTACTTAACAACATTCATTCAAAGCAGTGGGATATAACATATTCTTTCCTCTGGCTAAATCACCTTAGTGTTTATGGCTAGAATCTTGTATGGGATTTCAAGATGCGTAAGCACTGCAGTTACAGTGTTATGCAGTGAATTCTGACCCAGCCAGCCCCCCAATTCCCACTTAAAGGAAGCAGCCACTATGGTTGATGGGGGTCTCAGATGGGTGTTGTTTCCACCCCCTCTTGTGAGTGATCTCTGGTGTGACAGGCAGAAACAGAATTCCTGTCATAATTCTCCGTCGTGTGATAGGGGAACAGATTCCTGTCAATCACAGTGGCTGCTTCCCAGTAATTGGGGAACTTTCATGGTCCCTATGTAGCCCCTAAAGTAGGGGCTACATGAGAATCATGAATATATGATAATCATGAGTGTGTAACTTTGGATTACATATCTGTAACTGCCATAGACAATTCTGGACTATAATTTTAAATTTTGTAACAGAACCGATAAAAAACGATCATGATATCCTGAATCATACTGTCACTTTTTTTCAAAGGGTATCATGGTAGACTTGTTTTAAAGATATCATATAGTATTTGGGGTAGAGAAGCAAGACAGTAAATGAAGGATGTGGATTCTTATATTCCAATGATATTTCATGGTAATAATAAATTAACATTTTAATGTGGAATGTATTGAAATTTGCTTAGAAATTTCACGGCATTTTCAACTCCAAGTTGAAGTATTAGCTAGTGCAATAAACTCGATCCTAATATAATGAGATCCTGAACATTGGCTATAGTAATGAAGAGAGAGAATGATATTAGTATGTTTCTACTGGTTCAAAAATGAAAGGATTAAAAGAGCAGATGATAAAATTAATTGCTGTGTGCTGCCATTTTAAGAGAGCAGTTTCACTGGTGGCTCCCAGTGAACTTCCTAGAAACTCAGGCTGAACTTCCTGAAAACACTTTGAAACATTGCAGCCTTGCTCTGAAAGCAATGACTGACTGCTGATTTTGGTACAATGCTCTGATTCCCAAGCTTCTCTCTTGTTCGTTGTAGTTGTTTCCAAATATAATAGATGACTAGTGGTCAGGAGATTCTACAGTTGCTTCTTATAAGGTTCATGGGTAGGTTTGGTCAATTTAAAATGAGTGATAAGATGAACAGTAGTACAGAGAGAACTTCCTTCATTGCTTCATGCTTTATTACAAAGTCTGTTACCTAATAAACCCAGGATATAACTTTTTCCTGCCTATTGCTTTTCCCTGAATCGCCTGAAAAAAAGTAGTGTATCAGTTATGCTTACAGTTGGTATTAAACCTTCCCAAATCTTTTGAAGAGGGAAGAACTAGTATCTCAACATTATGGCCTCTTTAAACATTCTTTACTGAGGCTTCTGTTGTAATATGATGTCAATATACAATTGTGACAGTTTTTGACAGATGCAGCTTTCTAAATCCTGTCACATTACAGGCTTCATTAGCTGAAATTGCCAGTTCATACAACTCATTAAAGGCACATGGGCCATAATGTTTGATAAGCAAGCTCCAATTGTCCTGAAAGGTTTTGAAATCTAGGGAACTCCTGTTGATTTTGTTCTGGCATGTTTATATGGCATGTAAACTTCTGTTTTCAGATTTATGACAGTAATGCACAGAATCTTCCTCTATTTCTGAATGACTTTGTACTTTATTTTTTCCCCCTTTCCTAGGTGGAAGTGAAGCCATACGTGCTTGATGATCAGATGTGTGATGAATGCCAGGGCACTCGCTGTGGTGGAAAATTTGCTCCATTCTTCTGTGCCAATGTTACCTGCTTGCAGTATTACTGCGAATACTGTTGGGCAAGCATTCACTCTCGTGCTGGGCGGGAGTTCCACAAACCACTCGTCAAGGAAGGAGGGATCGGCCACGCCATGTTCCATTCCGCTGGAGCTGAAGCCTGGGCATGAATCCAGCAGCAAGTACTGGAGCTGATGAAGTTGAAGGGAGAAGAGAGTGCTGCCTCAGGGCTTTAGTGTTCTGGAAATCTGTGCATTCATCCTTGACTTTAATGAAGAGATGGGTCTTTTTGTTATGATTACTATTATCATTATGATTATGATTATTATTTACAGTCACATTACTGAACTTGGTGTCCAGTATAATACAAACCTAGCAGAGTATAATTGTACTGATTTTGCACTTTGATTCACATACACATCTGCTTGGTACCTTAACTTCTTACACAAGACTTGTCACGTTTGACAATAAGTAGACTGCTATTCTCGTTGGCCTCCACTAGGTTGATGCCTGTATGATGAAGATTTTTTAAATTAATTTAACTTTGAAACAGGAGCATGCACTTATTTTCAGAAACTTAGATTTGCCCCTAGTAGATGATTTACCAAAGGTAACACTCACAAGTAGGTGGCAGATGTAGCAAAAACCGAACATGGATATTCAGCAATCATTAGTTTGGGTCACATAGAGTAGGGATAATCCTAACAAGTCTTGAGTTGCTCTCCATTTTTACTGGTAAGGATGATACCTCATAAGCTGGACCCCATTTTCTCCACCCCTTTCTTCCCATGCCACATTTCTCCCCACACCCTTTTTACTTTGCTGAGGGTTCCCTCTTTGGTTAGGCCTGTTAGTGTTATGTAAATGTATGCTGCAATAGCTTTTGCTGCTATTAAGATGGTATTACTGATACCACCATACTCTATTCAAGCTAGGGTATCGATTTAAAAGACAATTATGTGATTTAAGAATAGTGACGGCTGCTGAAAGGAGATCAGTATATCATTCAGAAAGCTTCCAAGGAAGGTCAATGATGTTGACTGCATGTTTACTTAATCAGGTTGCTGCATGCAATAAATTTTTTTATATATGTCTAATATGAAAATCTGCCCACCACGCACCAATTAAGAATTTATATAGGCTACAAAATACTCAGTAAAATACCTTAAACAACACACAGACACACAGAGATTACTGACTGGAGGAAGGCATGCCTCAGTAAATGTAAATGCTTCTGAAATTAGGATCAGCCCATTGCAGTATGACCTATATTACAACAAATATTTTTTAAAAACTAGATGTAGAATATCCTTAAAACAAATTTGTGAATGATAGACAAAATACTTTGCGGTGCTCTGTTATATATTGTGCAATTTATTTTATATAGTAAAGTGATTTATGTCCAGTACTGTGATCAAACTTTAACTGTTTAAGCCTCTCTGTGTCTAACATTCACATACTTCTGAAAGTTCAACAAGTATAAAGAACATATGCACACTCACAAAATAAATTTTGAGCTCTTAGTTCCAATCTCATAAATGCTTGCACCATTTGATGTAGTGGCGGCCCTTGTCCAGAAAACCAAAGAGCTCATAACAGCATATGTACACTACCAATGTAGCTTGTAGGCTGAAAAAACTAGGCACATTTTATGGAAGGTGAGAAAAAGTGGTGCTAAAGAAATGTCTGCATACAAAAGTTAACTTGCAAGATGTCTGCTCTCTGGATGGGACATTTAATTTCTTGAACCCTGGATGTATCCTGTGAAGCTTGAATCTATTTGAGATCTACTATATAACAGTGGACATTTTTTTAGCATGTACTGTGGGGCTGCAAGACAAACACATAAACACACATTGGTGTGCTAATTGTGAGAATGTGTACACTATTCTTCTGGGTGTTGTTTGTTTGTTTGTTTGTTCATTTGTTCTCTCCCCACCTTTTTTTTTCTTTTTCTTTTTTTGTTTTTGAGTTCTGGGGACAATCTGACTGGATATGGCACCGCATAGTAGATTTAAATGTTCTGGTTTTGTGTGTTGTGACGGCCTTGTTAATGTCTAACTTTGTATGTTTTCTGTTAATGTTTAGTTGCAATTATTGGCTCTGAAAGAAACTTTCTGAGTTTAAAAGAAATTAGTTTTTTACTGGTTTAGAAAATCATCTTTAATATCCCTTTCATAGTTTCTTCTGGGCATTTTTGTGATATTGCTTTATCCAGCCCAGCTGTCTTTCTTTCTGTTTGGGGTTTTCTTTTCTTTTTTCATCTATACAAAATTTGTTATGCACTACTTTTTGTATCTAGACAGTTTTCAATAGTTGGCAGATTATTCTTTTTTAAAAGAAAAAAAGGCATGCTTTCTGACTGACATGATCTTTTGCAATACCTCAATTTTGAAATATAGGAAAGAAAATATTTTCTAAGTAAGTTTATTCAGAAAAATATATATTAATTTAATTCTGCAAGAAAATGATTTAACAGATGGGTAACTTTATTTTTTTCATGCTTATTTGCGTTTTTGAAAATTAAGAAGTTAGAGCTTTATAACTGTAATATTGAAGATCATAGCTAACCTACAGAAGTCTACCTAATTATGTGAAACAATAGACATTTTTGAAGAGATTTCCCACTTTCATGTACAAACATACCCCAGAAAGAGAGAAGGGGAAAAGTGAGAGAGAGAGACAGATGCTTGAAGTTATATAGGTATTAAGATTAAAATGAATGAACACAGCATTGAAAGATGTAAAACAAATAGCATTGGTGCTGGGAGTTGTGAATAGAAGGCGGAAAACTATTTTTCCCTTAATTTGTATATTTATAATCAAACAATTATGCACGACTGACCAGAATTGTGAGAGTTCTTCTGTTTGTATTTTTTAAAGATAATTTTTTTAGTTTATTAAATTATAACATGGTCCCTTTTTGTTTTGTAAATGAATGTGCCCCCTAAGTTGTTAATATGTTATATTATTATTCAAAGAGGGTCCTTCAAGAAAAGAAGTTATTTTTTAAAATAAGGTGTTCTGAACTGCAACTTGACTAAGAAGCCCCTGGGTACAACAGGTCCTCTCGTGGCCTTCTCTTGATGCGAGACTTGAACTAGTCGATTTTTTTTGAAGGCGACTTAACCTCGACTATTTGTTGTTATGTGCAATACTGTTTGTACTGTTTGTATAAAAAAAGAAAAAAGAAAAGAAAAAAGGCATAAATCTTTATTGCAGATTTATTTTCATTGCAAACTTTAGACATTGTGATTCACTAAGATCATTTTTCTACTGTCAAATATGTACCTTTTCTTCATGCTGGTATTTTTTCAATAGTAATGTAGCCTTTGTACTGAGACAAATTTTCATTGTTATTTTTAGAAAGATTTTTTGCTAAGAGAAATTTAAACATTGACATATTTTTCATTTTTATTTCAGATTTTCTTTAAGGAGTGCTTTCTCAACCATTAATATAGTTGTTTCTGGGAGAGACTTTCATATCTGGTCAATGTCATTAATATTATTTTGTATTTTTACTTGGAATAAATTAATTTTATGATGCTAATTCTTTAAAAGTTTATTTTTTTCATTTTCAGTTATTTTTGAAGCTAAAAAACCTTTGTAATATTGTTACTAAAGTGTCTAGTTTTTTGAAATGCAAAGCTTTATGTATTAACTCGCTGATGTGGTTTACAATGGTGTGAAAATGGTTGGATATGTGAAATGATTGAAACACTGTAATGAATAATTGGGCAATAAAATTACAGAATGAAGCAGGAAATGGATGTGATATTTTTGAGAAGCCTTTTTCCTTTATCAGAATGATTTAGGAAGATAATAGGGATGTCACAGTACCAGTTTGCTGTCTAGATTTATACAACACCAATGCTGATAAACACTATTGCTGTTGTAATTAACTCCAATCTTTAGAAATAACAGGCACATAACCTTGCCTGTTGGGTATAAATTTCCTTCTTCCCCACATTATCATAGGCACACTCAGCAGTATGGCTGCACAGTGGGGGCACAAGTGCAACCATAAATGGAGATTACACAGCACTAATGCTTGGTCAATTCCCTTCCCCACCCCCTACTCCTGCTCATCCCCATTACAGTCTCTTTTGGACTGTTACCTTAAATCTCTCCCAAGTTTTCAGTGTGATCTGCCATAATTTTATTTATTAAACTTGTCTCCCCCCACCCCATGCTGCATTTCCATGCACTTCTTTACATGGTAACCCAGAACAAATGGAGGAAATTGTATAGAATCCACATAATGTTACAGTGCAATTACCATACAGTGTAATTTACTGCATAGTTAGTGCTAAATAATGCATGTGTAGCGACCCTTATTACTATAACTGAGCACTTTTTGTCAAGCTTTTTGTATATTCCTCCCTTTCTTTGAGTTTGCTCTTCTGCATTACAGGTGCAACATCTGTTGCTGCTATTAAAACACTGCTTCACTTTATGTAGCTCATCTCCACCTATGCCTGTTTAACCCCAACTGTTTTGCTGCTATCCCACCAGACCTTCTGTGCTGAAGCTAGAGATACTATTATCTACCCCTTAATATCCTGCAAATCAAACTGGTGTTATATAAACAGAACATACAATGGCCTTCCCTAGGTACATCAGTTGCCAGATTTGATCTATTTTTAAGTTGGTTTCTACTGAAGGGAGGCAACATTACTGATCTCTTGTAGAAATGTCTAGAGTTGGCCCATTGTGTCCTCTTTGTATGTAATGTATAGGCAAAATCAAACTAGTGAGTAAAATTTAGACTCTAATTAGGTACTACTGGTTGGGATGAACACAAATTGTCAAAGTACAATAGAAGTGAAGGAGAAATTTCTCAAATTCCTGCAAAGTGGTACAAAGTGTGTGCTTAGATTTCTGTCTACACTCTT
Organism: Ctenosaura bakeri; assembly: GCA_948474755.1. Taxonomy (NCBI): domain Eukaryota; kingdom Metazoa; phylum Chordata; class Lepidosauria; order Squamata; family Iguanidae; genus Ctenosaura; species Ctenosaura bakeri. The sequence goes on from CAOLHI010005584.1 coordinate 19,127, forward strand.
GCCTTTTAGGAAGGCAGGGGCTAAAAGAAAATTGTATTACAAATATGCAGTTAGCAAATTAACTTTGCTGATTTCACTATCTTTGTTAGAGTAGTACAAAAAAAAATATAGTGCTTTACTGGGGGAAATCCCCCCATGTTAATATTTCAGTATTGTGACATCTCTACTTGCAAGATATGAGTGAAAGATTAGTCACAGATTTGTAAAAAACAACAAAAAGTCTTTTGTTAAACCTGGCTTGTATGTAGTTGCTTTTTACACCAGTTTGTATAATGTCAGCTTAATTTTTTTTTAACCAGAAAACCTTTTTCTTCTCAATCTCCACTGTTGTAGTGTTTCTGTCTTACCACAGAGTATTTTATATTCATGCTGATGGTTTGCTCTATACCCTGAATGGGTAGCAGATCAGGGGCTGTTATGTCATTCTGCACATTTTAAATTTACCTAATAATAACGTTTAGCAACAAATAGATATCCAGGGTGCTAATACGGGATAATCATTTCTGCTGTTTTTTGTTTCTGGATGTAGTTCTGTTGAAGTATAAAGTACTAGGTATTTGTAATTTTGCTGTCAAAATAATGGACATAAATTTTAGAGTGTTCACAGCTAAGATCTCTGTACTTGTTTTTTCAACTAATTTTAAATGTACCATATCTTTTACTACATGTTCTCTTAGACTGGTTTTGCTAGTAACCCTAAAAGGCTTTTATCTTTTTCTTTCTTTCTTTCTTTCTTTCTTTCTTTCTTTCTTTTTTGGCTTGAACTAATGCTTTGTATGGAACTGCAGTACTGTGACTAAACATGAAGCTCAATGCTGCTATTGCTTACAACTGCTTCAACTTTGTAGTTTGAACTTAATTTTTTCTGTAATAACTTATTAAATCTAGTTGTACGAAGTACTGACACTTGTCATCCTTTGCATGTTTGAAAAAAAATACATTGGGGAAAGTACTGTTGGGATAAAGTTGGAAACTGAAGAACTAACAACAGAATATTCTTCTACATATTACACTTCAACAACACGTGTGTTTACCGCCTGTTCTTCTCTTTAATTTTACTCTTATAACAGGTTCTGTTTAATCCATTTTCTTTATCCACTATAAAAGTCCATGTCTCAGAGTTGTCAATCCAATAAGTATAAAAGGATAATTAAATAAATGAATTAAACATATAGATATAAATAAATAAGTATAAAAGGATGATAAAGGGTTAAAAAGAACATCCTTGTTTACTTGGAAAAATGTAGTATTTATTTATCAACTCTCAACATCACAATATCCAGATCTAAGTAGTTTTGTTTTCATTGTCTGAGGTTGGATGTACAATGATACAGTAAAATAGTGTCCAGTATATAAAATGGCAAGATCAAAGTTTGCTTTTTGAATATTTTATTTTATTTTTGGCATATTTTCAACCTGTGGTTAGTTGAATCCATGGATACAGAATCCACGGATATGGAGAGCCAACTGTACTGTGGTATCCAATCCTGTTGTTGTCAAATCAAGTTCTCAAGTTTTACTTTTTTTTTCACCTAGACTCCTTTAATATCTTGAAAATTGAGACCAGAAGGAGAAGGCAGTAACAGCAATTCTGTAGCTGATTGCCATTGAGTTTTCTGGAAATATGTTATTGGAGGAAAAGCTTTTACCTCATATTTACTGAGATTATATAACACAGAAAAATGTAAAGCTGCAAATTATCTTGGAAAACAGGTGTATCCAAACATGCCAAAGACCAGCCTATACTCACTAAACCAACTTTGATTCCTAATGTAACCTTTTGAAAAGTAATTAGTTTCGTTGATAAAGAAACATCTGAAATTTTCTTAAAACATTCTGAGACTGGGAACTAGAAGTTGCTCTAGTTTATTTATCATTGATTTCTTGAAATCATTTGTTTATCACCTGTCAACCCATCTGTCATGGACTGGATAACCCATATGCCAAAAAATTTATTCTGAGATAGGCAGTAGTTTCTTTGTGAAAGGAACTCGAGTGGCACTGCACACTTCTGCAGAAGTTGCTGAGACTAAAGCATCTATGCAGATTACAGCTTTTATAGGTAGACATTCCAAATTATGGCTTGCAAAGCAGTGATTGGTGAGCATCATAAATCCATGCATCACACCTCTACCCTAACAGATTTTGCTATGCACTTTCTGCTACACACTCTCCTCCATCCTTGACCAGCTGTACCCAACTGTATATTTCCTGCCTCTTATCTTGCAGACCCCAAGTTCTCGAAACAGTGAGCCTCTCCAGTCTGCACTTCCATATTTGCCCTTACATGTTGTCCCCTTCACCAAATACATTGTTGTAATAGGCAATTAGCAATAGATACTTCGTAATTATTAGAGCAAAGCTTAGCTATGATACCTACTAACTACTTCGACAATGGTTATATATGTTTACCTCAATACACATCCAACAGACCATACTCATTTTCTGTGGTAGGGCCTCGTAACCTGGTACCACCTAAGACAATGATGTACAAGAGATACAAACATTCTCAAATCACTGAATACACAACTGAAAGGACTTAAATAACGAAGAGAGCCATAACAGCTTCCCCGCTGAAAGCCATGCAAAACAGCATGGTCTTAGCTGTTTACCAGAAATCCAAAATGGGATGGAACCAGCTGGACTTACCCTGTGGGGAGACCCACAGTCAGAATGCTGCTAAAGAAAAAAGCCTATCATGTCTACCCACTGAAGTCACTTTATAGGTTGTGTAGTTTATACCTACACAAATTTTAGCTGCTAATAATACATTTGAGATCAATTGTTGATAGTACAGACTTTATCAGCTAGGAAAAGGTTAGGAACACAAAAAGTAATTAGTTGTCTATTTTCTGAGGCTAGAGGTATTGCGTTGAACTACAGAGGTATGTGGCAGTTGCCCATTGCCACCATTTTAATAAATTGCAACATTGAGCAACCATGCATGCATACACAAATGCGTGTGCAACTCTGCATCCATAACCTTAACCAAAACCTTAATCTTTAAGTAATCCATATCCATAATCTTTAATTGAATACAGTCATTCAACATCAGACAAAAATGTCCAACAACCTCCATAGAAGAACCTGTGCATCTGTAAGACCTCCAACAGGATTCCACTTATTCACATTAGTGCATAATTTTTTAAAAATTTATTTATTTGTATCCTGCCTCTCCATATGGATCGAGGCGGCGAACAACTTACAAATAGCATGAGTGCACAACACACATCGGGGACTTTGCCAGCGCTGCTACATAGTAGTGGAACACCACCCAGATACAACACAACTGCACAATTTTGGATATGGACATTATTCTGGGTACAGACATTAACAATTGCACAGTTCTAACTCTCACAGATGTAAGTCCACGTACAATGATGTAATGCCTCACCAGGATTCTGCTATTGTTTCTGCTTATACGTATCTTAATATTTAGTTGTTTTCTGTAACGTGGTTGGTAAGCAGAGCATACTAACATAATCTTCAGGACTTTAGGTCTGGGGGAGCCCTAGAAAAAGCCAGTGCAAGCTTTTGAAGTTTCACTGGCAACTTCCTTGGGCAAAGATGTTAAAAATCATATAGGAGAAAAATGAGGATGATGTTAGAGTCATAGGCCTACACTCTGTCTAAAATGTTGTCAGTTAACATGGTATTGAGAGATCCCAGTTCCAGCAAAGGCCATTTCTCCTTACTGGCCATGAGAGGGTTAGGGACAAAGGGCAATGAAAAACTAGTAATAAAATTTCAACTTCCATAAGCAACAGAAGAGTAACTTAATGTATTTTTTGCTTTGGAGTTGGCCCAAAAAAGTTATCACTGCCCGTGGATTTTGGATTTGTTGTGTTTTGCTGCATGGCCAACACGGCTATCCCAAATATATATTTTTATCTCTGGAAATCATTTTCGGTATGAATGGTGATTCAACTGCAGCCCAGTCAGCTTCCGTATATGGAAAGAGAGAAAAGTCATCTTGTTCTTCTCTTCAGGCTGCAAAATATCTTGGGCTGACATTTGTAAAACACTGAAGCACACATGAACTTACCTTCTTGGTAGTTCTTCTGAGCAGGAATGTGTCATTCCTGAAAGGCTCTTTATTACTTACATAGATACACTTATAGGTACATGTCACTGTTAGGCTATGGGGACCAGAGTATTATGACTTGCTGCGGCTCCTGCTGGAATGGTAAGAGCTGGCACCACGAGACAGAAGGGACCTGTACCTACTTCCAGCACTACTGTCTCTTGTCATGATCACTGATTCCACAAAATTGAACTTACAAGTTGATTTTGGAATGATTAGGGAAGTCTTCCTTGGCTGGTGTCTTCCAATTATTTTGCAAAACAGTTCCCAGTATTCCTGGTCATTAGTCATGTTAGCCAGGAATCATAAGACTTGCAGGCCAAAATGTCTGTCATGCTCCAGGATGGGGAAACCTAATTTAGGATCAGAGCTTGGAAATACTGGCCAGAATCCCATACAGGATTTACAGATGCATAAGCACTATAGTTGTGGTGCTACACAATGAATCCTACCCCAACCACCCCAATCCCCACTGTCTGGGAAGCAGCTGCTGCAGTCAATGGGGTCTGTTCTCCTGTCATGCCAGAAACAACTGGCTGCCATTTCCACCCCCTTCCATCAGCAGTCTCAGGCATGACAAGCAGAAACAGGACTCCTATCACAATTCCCCTTGTGCCAGAGATTGTTCATGCAAGGGAATGGTGGTACTGTGAGCTAGTTACTTCTCTATCAACAGGGGAACAGACCATCACAGATTGCAGTGGCTACTTTCCGGTTAGTGAGGATCGGAGACTTTCACAGTCCCTCCATAGTTCCTAAACTAGGTGCTGTGTAGGGATTGTGAATATGTAATAAGTTATTCATTCATAACTGTAGTAGAAGATTCTGCCCATTATTTTTGGACTGCAAGCCCCAGAATCTCCCACCCAGCAAGGCTGGAGGATTGTGGAAGTTGTAATTTAAAAAAAAGAACTTTCTAATGCTCTGATTAGGATGAGATATTTCCAGTGACAAATGGGGACTTGTTCTCTACTCCCTGCCTCCTTCCCACTTTCTGTCTCCTTCCCACTTTCCTGCCTCCTTCCCACTTCCCACTTTCAATTCTGCTGTAGCTGTAGCAGTTGCTCACTCTGGTTTTGCATTAACTGCAGCTATAGCAGGTTTTTTAGACCCCACTTCTGTCTGCCAACAATTGTCGATGGATTGCTGAATGTTGAATTCAGTGAAGCTCTTTTCTAGAATAGCCCAAGATCTCTAACAGCATTGGTGGCAGTGAGCCAGGGGGAAGTAAAACAACAGCGTGGCATGTCGTCAGTGTAAATTCTGATTTGTCAGCAGCAGGGCAGCAAGGGGCATAGAAGCTGACTAAAATGATCATTCTCTAACAGGGTAGGACAGACGCCCAACCAGAACACCATGGCACTATAAATGATCCATCTTCTGGGATTCTGTAGGGAATAGGCATCTTCCAATCAATGGAATAATAGTGGGAATTGACAGGAGGTCATAGTTCTTTCTTCTTGTCCTTCTCTGAAAGACTTCCAGATCTTTGAGCAATGGGGTCAAGTAAGGCAGGGCTGCCTTTTTGGGTGCTCACAGGGCATTGTGTAGCACATAGCAATTTGCAATTGGATGGGCAGAAACAGACCTTTGTGACTAATGTGGATTTTGGAATACTATAAATCATATTATTGGATTATATTATCTTTGTTATAAGGAAGAGAAAGAGGAATTTCTCTGTTTCCTGTACGAAAAGGAAGTTCTTGTGGGTGGGTTAGGCACATGTTTTCATCATTGTAATTTGTGGTCTACAATTTTGTCTGCTGTCTGGGACTTCTTACAAATTGGTAATTTAGTGGGTTTATTGTGGTTTTGATTTAGCTTGTTAGTATGTTTGTTTGGTTTGTAAGCCTTTCCTACAGACACCAGTACCTGGCCGTAATAGGGCTGTTAGGCCATACAGCCAAAAAACAAACACACACACCAGGGAAAGAAGACAAATTAGGTAGCGAAGATGGTAAATTAGTGGGTAAAACTCCAAGGGCTACATTAGATATAATGTCTTTACACCAGTTGTGCAGGTTTTCTTAAAAATGCAAATAGAATCAGCTGAGTGGGGAGATGAGTAGGTATGATCAGGATGAGGGCAAGTGAGGAGAAAGAACTTAACCCTTCCCTTCCCTGGCATACTGCTGAGGGAAACCCTTCAGAAACATAGTCAAGAATCAGTCCAGGAATCTGGAAACCAACATGGCCAGACAGTCCAGGGTCAGAAAATCCAGATAGACAACAAGCAGGGAATCTAGAGTACACAAGGCAAGGGCCAGAAACCACACAAGTTGTTTCTGGAGGTGAGCCACCACCCTTTGCCTTCCTTAATAAAGCTGGAGTCAGCTGGCTCTCATACCAGCCTGCTTAGCTCCTGGTGCACTCGTGTCTGATTGCCCTCCTTCAAGGCTGCTGTTCAGCTGGGGAAGCTGAGTCCTGGCCCATGACAGTGGAGGACACTTGACAGCAGTTGCAGGGGGAGAATTCAAATGGGGCTACCCCCTTCTTTCATACGTGTATTATTCATGTAAACACATGCATTGCACATGTGAACAGACCCACTAGTCATGCACTGGCTGACAGATCAGGGCTTCTCTATTCCTGTTCTAGCTAATCTATATACTGTAGCTTGTTGAAGAAATCTGTGCTGGTAATGCCTTGGCTACTGCAATGTTTAGCAGGTTTGGGAATAGCAGCTGCTTTGAAAAAACAGTGTAAACACCTGCTCTTCCAGGAAATAAGGATGAGCCATCACTGATTGCTTTCATAAAATTATATGCAAGTTAAACACCAGTGTTGGCAGCTGTCTTTAAAAATGTGTTTGATCGCAATCTTGGAGATGATTGTCTGGGAGGAAGACCCATTGAACTTAAGGAAGCCGGCATCTGTATTGATATGTATAATAGGGGTGGTAGATTGTGGGAATACATCATTTTTTTTCTTTGAGTTTGCACTCCAACAACCAAAGCCTTGCTACAAAAGTACAATGAAAGAATTTGCGGCCCACCAATTTTCTGCATCAGAACAGAACAAAGGCCAAAATCCTACCACACTCAAGTTGTTGGAAAACTCTGGCATTCTTTGTCCCCCACTTGTCTTGTTCTAGAGCTTAGCTAGCATAAGGTTTCATTTTCCTTAGCATGTCAAAGGCTTTTGCTTCCCATCTAAAACCTCAGTCTTGCTTTTTGTGTTAGCTAAATGAATGGCTATGGTATCCAGACCATGTCACCTTACATAAAAGACCACACTTCCCTCTCTTCTCTCTCTTTGCCATCTTGCTTCACTTCCTCCTCTCTGACCATACTTCACTTCTCTCTCCACCATGAAGATGAAGAGTTAAGAATGAAACTATTACCTTACCTAATCATTTTGTTAGCTAGTTAGGAGCTAATCCCTCTAATGCATATGTATTTGTAAAATTTATTAGTAAACTTTTGATAAGTTTTTAACCTGAAACTGCCAGCCTTGTTTTGCTTTCTAAGTCAGTTTCAGTTCAGGAAAGCCACACAGAGATTGGGACATGCTTTTTTCTGCAACTCTGCTAAAAGAAGGCTGACTGCTAATAGTTTTAGCTTTCATAGAATTTCCCCCAAACGACTGAGAAACTCCGAACACAAATTCACTTCTGCTTATCCTAAGCTTCCTTTATTGCACATTGTACTGTACAGTGGGGGAAGAACAGCTGTTTGGTTGGTTTATTTAATGCTAAGAGAGCAAACATCTCTGCTAGCACAGTTGCTGCTGTTCTACGCCTTCAAGTCAATTCTGACTTCTAATAATGTTGTCATAGGGTATTCTGGGCAAGATTTATTCAGAGGAGGTTGGCACTGTTCTTCTCTAAGACTGAGAGAGTGTGATTTGCCCCAAGGCTACCCAGCGGTTTTCCATGACTGAGTGGGGATTTGAAGGTGGGTCACCTACATGATGCTGGGATAGTTATACTGCTTCTATATTTGCCCAAATAGTTGCACAAAGCAGGTGTGCTAAAGGTTTTGCAAACAGTTGTGTGTGTGGTTGCACTATTGTGTAGAATCTTGTGTAATCACTCTGCATAACAGCTTATGCAACAAACACTATTGAATCCAGCCTTTCTCTAACTGAAAATGAGTGACTTGTAACACAGTGGACCTTGTGCTACTGCAGTGATGTAACTAGATACACTCTGTGTTGCTGTTAACTGGTTAAAAAAAAGAAATTGCAAGTTGGTAATCATGTCTGATGAACTGCAAATCACCCAGAGATCTGTCGGTAGATCCAGAAAAGTTTTCTGCCCATTGCTGAGACACAGAAGTGATACAGATATTTAGAAGTGACATAACTCTAAATATTAAATATAATTGATGAAAATATATGACAAGTAACTTTTAATAAATTAAAAATAGAATTACTGGCTGAAGAGACTGTTAAGAAAGAGGGTAGTTCAGAGTGCTGAACAGTGAATCTCTATAAGGGTGGAAATGTACATTATCCCAAACCTTCTTGGTTTAAAGTGAAAAGCACCCTCCTCAAAAGCTGTATTTACTGTAGGTCCTATGGGAGAAGGTTTTCTTTAAGACACTGTTGGTCAAGCAAGTTAGAATTTTAAAGAGAAATGCCTTTACCTCAGATTGGGCCTCAAAACTAGAACAGAGTCAGTGCATTGTTAGTGTAATAAGTCTTATGCATCCCCAACAACAACCCTGCTGTGCCATTTTCAGTCATCACAAAATTTTAAGGCAAAGTTCAATCTGTGGACTTCAGAGGCTTGACCTGTTCAAAGTTCTTTGGGAAATAACTGTGGATTGGATCCAGATTTTGGCACATGTCTGACTGATGAAAACGAACTTCCCTGCCACCCACCAGTTTCCTGAAAATGCTGCGTCAAGGGTGGATTGTGGATTTGCAACTCTAAAATGCAGGTATTAGCACTATCCATAACCAAGGTCTTTTTGTTAATGGATGGCAGATAGTGAGTTTAATCTGGTTTAGAGGCACAGTCCACAGAAAGTTGAACTGGATCTTCTAATAGAATACTGGATGATTTACAATACAGAAATCTACAGTAGATAAATCTACTGAGAGTCAGAAATAGTTGCCTAATCAAAACACTCCAAATACCACTGAAAGTAAGAAACAGAGTAGCTAGGAGTGGATTGTAAGTGTGGAAGGTCATGGACTTAATGCAGTTCAGGCAGTCAAAATGAATGTATAGGCTAAGAATTAATTCTAAGTATGCTTTTAGCAATAGTCACTGATTATTGGATCTTGGCAGTCTAGGAAAACAAACAGTGGATCCTTGTAAGTCTAAAGTCTGTCTGCTTCTGGTTTACAAGATCGTGAGACAAGCTAGCCTTACTTTCCAGCACATTGTACATTTTTTTCCTTTCTCATCTTACTTGTAAGTTTCAGTGGTGTATAAACTATAAATACATATTCTGGAAATATGGCAGAGAAGCCTGGAAGATACAAAACTTCGTAACACACAAGAACGTCTGGAGCAAATGGCACAGGTGTCTGTGCACTGCGAGTCTTGGAAAAACATGTATAATTGATGTGTATAGTTTCTTGTAGATTCAAACACGCCATTTTGTTTAGTTATTGAAAAAGGACATTTCCAGCTATATTATACTATGATCCATCTGCTGATATGACTTCAGTACAAATTAGGGATAGGCCAACAGAATCCTCGAATCCTTGGCAAGGATTCTGAATCCCTGCGCCAAAATAGGCAAACTGAATCTTTTGAATCCACCAACCAAATTGTTAGAGACTGGGACGCCTGAAAACCTGGGAGATCCAGCACATAAAGAGGGATAGCAAATAGGTGAGTTTTTCCCTTGGGGTAATAATGACCTTTGCTAACAATTTCAGAAATTAGATCTGGAGTTGTATTCTAATATGTTTAAATGGAACATTTAAGTTCAGCACTATTTTCTGTGCTGAAAATCAATGGCATGTATAAATGCTGGGGGCAGTGGGTCTGACATCTATCAGAAGTAGTGGGGCAGAGGGCAAAGTCACACAGTCTCATCCAGTGATTGTCACATGTAGGCCAGCGTACCTCCTTCCACAAGACCAGTGCCTGGTTGTAAACTTGTAGCTATAATAGGATGAGAAGTGAAATGTCTGTCATGGTTTCTCAAGAACCACATGACAAACCACATGTAGCAGAAAGGAAAAATTGTTTTTAAAAACTGGCGCCTCTGAGGCCCACCAAAAGCCCGATTGGTCAGTGGGCTCCTGGGCACATGAAAATCACGGCATAAAACCAAATTTGCCTGTGTCCTCGAGCTGCCTCCCTCTGCAAGGTAATAAACTCTATTCTTTTGACTTGAGACTGGAGGGTGGGGATTGGGAATTATCGACACTGGACTAGAGAGTTGACTTGAAAGTCCCTTGCAGGACTTGAGGGTAGAGAATTGAGACTAGACTACAGGCTGTTTTTTTTAAAGTGCCTTATTGCAGGACTTGAGACTGTAGGATGCAGAATTGAGACTGGACTAGAGGCTGTTGTTGTTTAAGTGCCTTCCTTGTTGCAGGACTTGAGACTTGACTGGAAGGTACAGTCTTGAGATTTCAAGGACAGCTGAAAGATTCCTTTGCATAGCTCCCTTGCAAACCTCTTTCATACACAATTATGAGGTTTGTAGTTTTACAAGGTGTCACAGCCTTCTCTGCCAAGTGTGCTGGTGCATCATCAAACTACAAACCCCAGGATGCCATAAGGGGCTATGCAAAGAAAAGCCAGTTTTGACCTGGATTCTCTCTACTGTAGTATGTGGCTCCGTTTGCACAGTCAGGAAAATGTAGGATTAATAATCCACATTTTCGTGCTTGTGTAGAAAGGGCTTCATGTCATTTTCAATCTGGGGAGATCTTGAGGCAAAACCATGACCATTGTCCTGGCCAGATTTCTTCAGAGGGAGGTTTGCCTTTGCCTAGGCTTTCGCTAAGGCTGAGAGAGTGAGTCTTGCCCAACATTATCCTTATTTCCCTTGCTTTTTAACCCCTTTTTTAAAAAGGATTCCAAAGATTCGAGATTCATGCATTCCAAGAACCTTCCAGGGATTTGGATCTGGATTCAGAAAATTCTGGATTCTTCTCATTCCTAGTACAAATACTATAGCCACACTGTAGCAGCTCTCAACCTTTTTCTCCATCTTATACCTGTGTTTTCATGGACCATAACCAACGCTACCATCAGCTCTCTTTAAGGCAGTTCTGCTTTTAGCAGGCAAATTCTCTTCTTTTCGACCAAGAGCTTCTACAAATCAACTTCTGAGCTACCTCTGGCTGAACAAAATGCTGGACTTTGCCAACAGGCAACTGTGTACAACAAAACAAGTATGGGGCAGAAGAGGTCTGGCTTTCTGATCTGCATGGTGCTTAATAAGTTATATCCATAGGCACAATCATTCACAGGGATTAATTAAAGGATAATGTTTGCTGCAGAGGAATATGAGGCAATAAACAGCTTTTGTGGCTGATTAAAAGCAAAAAGCCAAAATGATCAAAGCAATCAATGACTACAGAAGTCATTTATTGCCTTGAAAAGGCCTCTGCCAGTGATATTATTCCTGCTATAAGACAAGACAAATCATCAGCTAAAAAGGGAAGGAAACATCATCTTTGCTTCTTAAAGCAGCTACTCTAGTCTTGGGCAGGTGCAAGACATATGCAACTAAATTAATAAGAGGAACAGATCCAACAATTTACTCTTTTATGGAACATCTTAGTACTGGTCCCAACACCTATTCAGTCTTTATATGGAGATGTATGCCTAATAAGCTAGTGGAAACATCTTGGCATAAATGCAACATGAAATTAATAGAACTAAATCCTGTCCAATATTCAACATTTATCAAGGATATTAACATCCAGTTAGGAAAATCCCTTCATGTATTGTTACCATGTTCTGCTTTGGTTAAACATCACTTGTTTTCAGCCTGGAGTGTGTATGACATGTGCCAGCATGGTGTAGAGCTTTGGGAGTTGGACTATGAATCTGGACACCAAGGCTCAAGTTCCCATTCAGCCATGGAAACTCACTGGGTAACCTTGGGCGCAAGGCACATTCTCTCTGCAAACCCCCTCTGAACAAACTTTGGCAAGAAAACCCTGTGACAGGTTCGCTTTAGGCTCACTGCAAGTTGGAAATGACTTGAAGGTACATAACAACATGCGCATGATAGAAACATAGGAAGCTTCCATACACCAAGTCAGACTACTGGTCAACACTGTCAGCTGTGACGTGTGGTAAGTGTTGTGGATTAGCACATCCAACAACAAAGAGCAGACACAGCACTGTTAGGTAATGCAAACTTCTGGTTTATTAACAGTTATATCAAGGCTTCTCCTGATCTTAGGGAGCTCCATAAAATATGCTAAAAGTGTACCCCTGCCCCACATCCTTAGGTGGTATGGAGGTATTTTTGGTAAAAAGAAATATAGACTATAGGGATTTAGGGGCTTTGCAGGCTGTTTACAGGTCAAGGGTTGCACTCACACCTAGTGTATAGCCTTTGGAGCTGATCTCTGAGAATCTGCCTTGAATTATCTACCTTTCTTTCTGCTTTGCTCCACTTTTATATTTGTAAACAAAGGCAAAACTACGAAGTCTTTGTGCTCCCACACACCCCAAAACCTACCTAAGCCTGCATGTGCTGTTCACATCTCTATAACCCTCCTCCCATGATGTACTTCAAAAGTGATCTTCCATCTAAAACATAATGATATGCCTACAAATACAAGCAGCATAATTTTCCGATGACTCACCAGAAAACAGCATTGTTTTGCCATCAGGGATAAGGACTAGAAGAGTATAAAGAGCAAGCTAGATAACTCCAGAGACTGTGGGCAGTATTTACAGATTCTATAAATAGCTAGTGCTTTCTTTTGTCACTGCCTGCAGCTGTAAAGTATGGCATCACAGAGCAAAATGAAAAAAAGCCCACCATTTTTAAACACAGTGCAGAGGATCAGCTTGTAATTGAAATGGTGTGGCAGTGGAGAGGTTAACTGACTGAGGCAACTAATTACACTTAAAATTCCTCCTTTTTCTTTTAGCCTTTCCCAGTGTAAGCAGAAGTTATCTGGAAATAAGAGGGGGAGATCAGATATATCTAACATATACAAGTCAAAGTTTGCCTGTGTCAGGCGAGAAGACCTCATAGGATTGCCAGTGAAGAATAAAGCCCACTGCCTTGCCTGTGAAGATTCTATGGAATCCTGGGGTTTGCAGTTTAGAGAGGGGACTTTGGAATTCTCAGCCAGAGAGCTCAGGCTGTTTGCTATGGAGATGAGGCCTAGCAACAAGCAGGAGGGCAGCGCATTCCCTCAGGAACCTAACCCCTGTATGTTAACAACTCTGAATACAGGTTAGATTGGGGAATATGGGGGAAAGTTACAGGTAATGAACAAGATAGTTTGGGGAATTAGAGACATGGGATCTCAAATCTTTCTAACCAGTATTACCTATGAGAAAATAAAATCCTGGGCAATGCCAGGTAGATACACTAGTTTGTTATAAGAAGTCAAAATATCATGTCAATTAAAAGGAAGAACACGCCCTTTGCAGACATGTTTTAACAGAGATCAGTTGGTATCAACTGTTTTAATAGTGCAATGAGCAAGAATGCCCCCCTAAACCTCTTAAGTTTCTTTAAAATTCTGGGCAGGATATATATGATGATTCAATATTAAAACTGTCTGCTAGGATAGGCAGGATTCATGAACCAAGATAAATTGGCACCAACAGGGCAAAAACACGCAGTACAAAAGCCAGATCAAACAACTGGTAAATGTGTCCAACGACAAGGAACCAACCGTGTTTCCCCAGACAAACAATGCATTAAGCAGAAGAAATGTCATTTTATTTTTCTTCCATTCACCACTAAAGGCACAGAAAGAACTACATGAAATATAAAGGCAGATGATTAATGCCAGTGTGGCCTTTTTATTTTCTTTTTCCATGGAATGCTAATTTAATAGTACAGTATAGCAATTCATAGATCTATTGAAATATGACACATATTCATTCATATCTGAGTGCTGCAAAATGATCTTGCTTCATAAGCCAACATTTTTCTTTTTTTTAAAAAAATCAAAGCAATTACATTGTTGAGGTCTCATGGCTATTCAAGCTCTGATGCTGAAGCACAAGCTCCAAACTTTAGATATGACATCTATACATATATTTTGTGTATGCAATTAGACAGCTTATGTAGGTTTGATTTTAATATATTTAGAAAACTGTGTACACATTTGGTACAGACATGCACATCTATGCACAGACTTATGTCACTAAAGACTCCCTTTCAGAAGTTACCTTTTGTAAAAAAATGTACAACTATTGTTATTCTTACTGTCCTTTTTTATAGCCACCTAAAATTTCTATTACATGATTTCAGCACAAATACTCAATTCCTTCTGATGCAGTCGTTTCTAGGAAACATTAGGCGTTTCTAAGAAAGTGTATATCTGGATCCCTAAATAAAGCATCTCTTCTCTTCCATTTAAGAAGTTCATGCACTAGTGCATTAGAGAGTCTTTCCAGTATGGATTCTCAATTTTATAAGATCTCTTGCTGGAAAAGCTCTGTCTATATATTTACACTTTCAGTTACCAAAAAATATAAGATTGAAACCTACTGCATATTTTAGTTCTCTGAACCAAGCTACAACCTAGCCATACAAACACACGCGCGCACGCACACACACACGCACACACACATACCACACCTGTTTAAAAATGGCACCCTCTAAATAGGATGAGGGTATGGCTTAAAGTAAGCCATTATCTTTAATTCCTATTAAAATGTTAACTGCAGTCAAATGTAAGAAGTCTGAAGAGCACCATGTACTTAAACATATAAAAATGGGAACTTTAATACTTAGAAGTCTAATTTAATTCCCCAATATTGTTGCAGGATGATAGGCTCTGCCACTATCATGTCAAAATACACCTTGAAGTGAACAAAACATCATTCTAACTTGTTAAACTGAACATTTCTAAAATGTACCATTAAAGCAAGCTAGGTTTAAAAGACAAGAGTCAAAACAACCTGTACAAATTCCTGCAGATCCAGGAAAAGGGGGAGTGACAGAGCTAGCTCAAAGAGAAGTAACACTTATCAACATGTGCAAAACCTGTTAAGATATCTCCCTCTCTCTTTTTCTTATTTTTATCAAATAAGTGTTTGCAGCTATTCTGGAAATTCAAAATTACCTTATAGTTTAAGGTTTTTACAACACAAGTATTTAAGACTTAATTATTCCAAAGTGAAGAAGGTGGCTCAGGTCAAAAGGCCAGCCCTTCCTCATATTTTTTTCCACAAGGATATTCACATAATGTGTTAGAAGTCCACTATATACTTTGAAATTTGCTGAATATCAGCTGAAAATGCCAGCTACCAGATACCATATTAAGAATGTTTATTTGAGAGAGTGCATAAACTTTTCAAGACTATATTCAGAGTCATACTGTTCTTGATCCCAAAGTTCTCCAAGATTTTCAAGAACTGACTTCATAGTTGTTCTACCAGAAGTAGAAGTGGCACTGTCTGACTTCTCAGTTTTTCCATCCTTGAATGTATTGGGGAGAGGATCAGGTGAAGGAAAAAAAAGGAGAGAGAGAAGCACATGAAAATATATCCATTTTGAGAACCACATTTAGGTAAATAATTATGAAAATAATAAAGAAAGCAATACTTAAGCATTACAGTTTGTATACTGCAAGATGATGATCTTAAGTACGATGAACTTAGGAATGAGGATCATAATCTAATTAATGGGGACTCTTATCCTCTACGGAGAATGGCTATAACTCAGTTTATCTTATCAAATATAATGGACCAATCCACAGCAAAACAACTTTTGCAGCATTAGTAGTTCACTTTCAGCTGAGTTATGAACTATTATTTACCTTATCAAGAGTGAAGAGGTCAAGAAGCTGATCAGTGCCCATGCTTTGTAGGCTAGTATTCTCTTGGCTAATAACTGTATTTGCAATATTCATTTTGAACTTCTGTAGACCCATTATTTTTTCTTCCAAGGTTCCCCTTGTTATTAAACGATAAACATTAACAACTCGTTTCTGTGGGACACAGTAAACAGTAGTGAGCATTTATGTAAATATGTAGAGATAAAAGAAACCAACACAGGGCAAAGCAAAATACAGGAAAAGACACTTCATATACAGCACTCAGTTACATCAACTAAAGCAATGAAAAAATGAATAACTGTATTCTTTCCTAGATGACTTTTCATGGGGCTTTAGTTCAAGTCTTGAATGGCAATGACATATTTCTGATGGAAGGAGTGAAGCAGACATTCTAGGAACTTGAAGGTACTAAAGAGAGTTCATCTCCAGATTACATCCCTCTTTGTTAGACACCTTACCGTTTATGTTTAAGCTTCAGATTACCGTTAGATTAGAAAATGATGGTCAGAACAACGATGGCTACGCATATGGCATTGGGTTTTTTTTTAACTCATTCAAGTGGTTTTAACTGATCTGGACGCTACAAAAAGGTATTCCTTACCTGTCCAATACGATGTGCTCGGTCCATTGCTTGGAGGTCTTTCATTGGATTCCAGTCATGTTCAACAAACACCACTGTGTCAGCTCCAGTTAAGTTAAGACCCAATCCACCAACATGAGTTGTAAGCAAGAGTACATCTATGGATGGGTCATTATTAAACCTGTGTAGGAAAAAAGGTTTACATTTATGTGATCATCTGTGGACAAGGGGGGGAAAGGAAAGGAAAGGAAGGCAAAGGAAAGGAAAAGGAAAAGAAAGAACAAAAAGAAAAAGAAAAAGTTCTTTCTATTATGGCAAGTGAAGTAAGCCATGGAAGCAGGAAGCAGGAGGGAGATAAAGCACCAGACTGCATTAAGAACAGGCAGCTTTCCATATAATAAGTTGTTGCATAGTTAGGAATGAAGTTTCATTAAAAACAGTCCATTTGACAAACATAGCAAGCTCATCCAGCCTGCTTGGAGGGATCGGGGGGTGGGGAAATAAAGTGAGAAAGGTCATCTTAAGGTATTCAATGGCAAGAACACTTTTTGCGTGCCATCGCCAAGCTGCAGTTGTAGTGGCACTGCCAACTCCCTTGCTTGAATGAATGAATTAATCAACACATGGTTCAGACAGGGCCTATTTTGCAGAACTGGACCAGGAACGGTTTATGCATGCTCTGGCCAGATTCTATGCAGCACCTGTCATAGATGAAAGGTGTACAATCCTTGGTCCTAGCTGATGTTCATTCCTCTAAGGGTTTTGGCATGAAATGAGAGAAGAATTTGTATGGTGTAGTTTATACAAGGGGATAAATCAACACTTCTTGAATGACAGTGAACATAAATTGATTGAAAGTACATTTCACTGGACTGTGATCCTGGTAACTCAGTCAATTTGTTATGATACTGAAAATTTCTCAGATGTTACGAGATGTTTTTTCTGTTTAAGGAACAAAATCTGTTTCAGACAACTATTAACGTGCTCCTTGGCTGTTGTATTGTTTGTTGTCATGTTTGGACTCCAGAATTGGTTTCCAAACCTCTAGAACTGCTGCCTGTAGATTCCATCACGGAAATGTTGCAGAGATCTGCCCACCATTGAGCAACTGACCAGGTAGTTAAAAGAGCATGCAGAGATACTTCTTGGCAACATTGTGTTTCAAATGGCATAGGAATCAGTGCCTAGAAAGTAGGCATGCCTGAGAAAGGATTTCTGTATATGGCACTATGAGCCTTAGGATGGAGGCTTTCATGTCTGTCATTTTGTAAGATAAAGTTAGGCTGGTATCTGACATAACCTTCTGTATTTCTTCCTAAGATAGGAAATTAGGGCCACTGCTGATGTCCATGCTGGCCCACTGGCCCTTTGGTGCTAAACCTGCAGATGACTCTTGTGCAATTTCACTAAGAAACAGTGGTTCAAGGGACATGTCAAGATAAAATCTGAGGTCTTGCTTGGATTTGTGTAGAGAGGACAACTAGAACAGTATACCAGCCAACCAGCGGCACCTGTGGATTAAGCAAAAAAAGGTACAATACTACAGAGCATGTTATTTTCAGAAATATTCTTCAGGTGGAAAACAAACACCAGGGCTCTATATGAGTAGTAGTTCTGTTTGTACAGGCTTAAGGAAGAGAGAGATCGGAACAGATATACATGCTTCTATTCTGTCTACAAAAGACAGAAAATCACAGGTGGAAAACTTCTGGTGGAATTTCCATGTGAAACCTGAAGAATATTACAGTCTTATTCACACTGAGGTCCAGCATTTTATGAGCATCATTTTACTTCAATCTTCTCCACTCTCAAAAGAAAACAAAAACCAAGTCATCTGTTTACAAAGGAAATAAGTACTACTGTTAACAGTTTCCAAGAAATAAGGGATTCCTAATTCTATAATTCTTTGTTTTTCTGTCTCCCTGGAAACTGGACAGGACAAATCTGATTTCTTGAAAATTGTGTTGTAATCCTCCTTTTTGATCCAGCAATCAAAACTTGAAGCCTACTGAGTACAGTGGAAATAATCTGAAGTATCAAAATTGTTGCTCCTGCACTCACTTTCTGCTTTGTGGAAAGAGCCATTCCTGTTGGAAGAATCAGATGTGTTTCTGGGGAAGCCTCCACAAAGATGGCCTCTTAATTCTTCACTGCTGTTGTATGAATTGAATTTGAAAGGAAAAAGCAGGAAAATTAGAGGCCTCTATATTTTTTGAAGTGTGTTGGGAGAAGTGTTAGTGAAAAACATTTGAAAATCCACTGCAACATTGCAGCAGTGACCTATAATCCCTTCTGTCATTTGGGAGTTGCTGGGGCTGTATCCAAAGCTCTGTACCACCATCTGGTGGTCTCCTGGGTGATGGTTTCATTTTAAATAAAGAGCAACAACAGTTCACACTGAGGTGTCGGGGTGGGGAAAGGCAAAGGCTTCCAATTCCAATTCCTGCTGGAGTTTAGTGCAATGATGCAAGCATGACTGTTACATGGAAGATTTTGGTCATGAGACAGACCTGTATGAAGAGCAGAGATGCAGGCTATACTGCTGCTGTTTATCTCCTCCCAGCTGGAGTTACCTTGGGGTCTGCAGAAGTGGAGAATATTACTTTTTCTAATGACTCTGATCTCTTCTTGTTTTTTCTTAACAAAAGAAAAAGACCAAATACCCTAAAGGCACCAGGTGCAGTCTAATTTAGGAAGCTAAGCAGGGTCAGTCCTGATTAGTATGTGAATGGAAGACAGTCAACAGGTACTCTAGGCTATATTTAGAGGGTGGAAATGGCAAAACTACCTCTGAGTTTTCCTTGCCTAAGAAAACTCTATGAAATTCATGGGGTTGCCATAAAATGACAGGTGACTTGAAGGTACACATGCACACACACTTATCCTTTGGGATCATGAGGAGTAAGAAGGGAGAGAAGCAAGGAGTGTTTTTTGGTTCTGTCTTTAAGGTTAGGAAGAAAAAGCTTTAAGACACTAAGAAGAAAAAAGAGAGTCTCTAAAAGAGGCCTACAGAGCAAGAGGTATCTTGTATCTATTCCTAAGCAAAAGGAAGAATGTCAGAGGAGCTTTCCAGAAAGAGTACAGTACAAGAGGCCAATTCACATGATTCTTTGCTTTCCAAGCAAGAAGGAGAGATACATGAAGGAAGTGGGCAAGGCGGTTAATGGAGAACCAACTGGACACAGCCAGAAGCTGCATATGTCCAAGCCAGAGCCCAAATTACATTGTCCCAGCCAGTAGTAAGACAACCTGTTATACTACTCTCAAAAATTAATACTAGTAAATGAAAAGACAGACACTGAAAAGCTCTGTCACTAGCAAGGCAGGACTGCAAAAGTTCTGAAAGAAAGAGGAACCTGACAGATTCAACAGAAGGAAAAAAAAACCTTGGGGCTCCTGGCTGTGGAACTGGCACAAGGGGATAGAATTCAAAGGCCTATGGCTTCCTGCTCTCTACACTACATGGATAATGGCCCTGAAACCAGGTAATACAGTAGAATTCCCAACTTTTCATCTTTCAATAAGTCTACTGGCAAGAGAATGGATTCAGAAGGTGCTGCCCTGCTAGCAAAGCCCAGAATACTGTATGTGCCCTCATGGTAAAATTTCCATAACAGTAATGAGAGCTGGTCAATAAGTTTCAACAGGAAGAACGCCTGCTATTTTTCATGTTCAGATGACAAAATGCATGTTGCCCACAGGCAAAAGTTTGGATCCTCGCAGGGCTGGCAGCACTGCCAAGTTGTTTCTTGCTTCTTCTTCTTCTTAGCATTCAGCACATAGGTAGCAAAATGCATTAGTCGTGGAACAGTGCCTACACTGCTTCGTCCTCACTGGAACACTTACTTATGCTGTCCACTGAACTGGGGGCCGTGATGCTGAGCATCAAAGAAAAAAGGCCTAATAAAACTCCGCATAAATGGAGAGCATAATGGCAGTTCTGTTTATGGTAGGCACCCCTTCTTTGATGCCAAACATAAAAAGTGGCCTTGATGGCCATTTGAATCTATTCAAATAAGCCATAGGTTTACCCCAATAAATAATGACATGTCATGTGTTACAGAAACAATGGAAAATCTAATATAACTCCTCTGTTAGAAAACAGTTGATAATGGCCTTACCGTGAAACAATGGAATGTCTTTGACCTGCAGGTATACTGCCATCCAATCGCAGATAGGTAATAGAGGGCAAGTGAGGTTTCAGAAGATCATGTTCTACTATATCTAGCATGCTCTTGAGCTGACAGAAGATAAGGATCCTGTGCTGGGCGACTATGGTTTCTGTGCCATTTTCTGAAGAACCACCATTTCCCAAGCCACAGTCTAGCAGCAACTTAAAAAAACAAATATTGAAATATTTGATCAGCTACTAAACTAAGAAAACATTCTCCAACTAATGCAATTCAATACAACTTAATCTGCTGAAGAGCTGCAACAGTTCAATGATAAAGCACATACTTTGACTGCAAAAGGTCCCAGGTTAAATCACCAGCACCTACATTTGAAAAGACCACTTATTAGGGGATGAGGAAGACCTCAGCAACTCACGGAGACTGCTGCCAGTCAGAATAGACTACATTACGCTAGATGAACAAACAGTATGTGTGACTTAGTGTAAGGCACCCTTCTATGTTCCACATGAGCAAAACATAAAACAGATCGCTCAGACTCTTCAAGGTGCCATGTATGCACACAATGGAACCTTAGAAGTGGCAGCAGCACATTAGGTTTATCCACATTTCATTTCATTTTTCTTAAGGTATTGGGAATGAAATCTACTTAGCATTCATGAATTAATTATTAGTGTTTCATTACTACAGTTTATGCTGAAACAAGAATTAGACTGACATTCCACTGAAAGAACAAAAAGCATTATTTGCTTTCATAAAAAAAATCCAAGAAAACAACCGATGTCTGCATGATTGTTAACAGATTTATGGCTTACACAAATAATAACCTATACAAAAGGTTGCATTAAAAATGCACACTTTTCTTTTTTATAGGTGTGTACTATTTGTAGATCACCATAGCTTTTTGGTTTTTTAGTATTTTATAAATCCTAGAATAATTTTCGTACGTTCAAAAATTTCTTACCTTACCTTACCTTAATGAGTATTCTCTTAACATTAAGCATGCATGTTTAAGCCTGCTTACCTGTTTTAAAGCAGAGAGTTTAGGTGCATGCTGGATATCTCGAAGGGAAGAGTTCTCTGCTGCAAGCTTCTCTGTGATTCTTTTATGTTCTGGATGATTAGCAGTTAAAACTAATGCTGGATGGTTGCACAGTTTCCTTAAATATTGTAGCGCCTTAAAAGACAAGCAGAGAAGAAAATACATGTTAACACTCTAAAATTTATTTAACTCAGATATGGCAGAATACAGTATACTTCTCTATTTTGAAATCCTGCCAAAAATAGACAGATGCTGGTAAGTACTGCCATCAATAGTTAATGTCAATCACTTTGTCAAAGTTATATTACAGAAGACCGAAAAAAATGTACCTGATAGCAAAGTTGTCAGAAAATCTAGTACACTGAGATCTAGTATAATCATTATTACAACTATATAATGACTTCTATCTTCCCATCTATTTCTTCTTTATGATATGGCACGACATAGTCTTTAAGAATACAAACTATTGTAAAGATTATGCTAAGAAAGAATTTTCATAGCCAAACTAAAGCCACTGTTGGAAATGCTAATGTTCACCTATTTAAGTATTATTTTAAAACCATTTATAATTTCCCTTTTCCCCCACCAGAGCATCCAAATGTTTCATTCTATTCATTCTATGGATAGACAGTTTCTTTCTGGTCTATATCAGTTTTAAATATCTTCATTCATAATTCTATTCTCTCTTTTGGACTCAATAATGCAAAAAACCCAGGTTTAAATATGCATTTTTGAACATGTTCACTAACAATATGTATTTTTACAAGTATCTTATCTAAAAAGATAGCTATTTGATGAGAATATGATGTGCATATTCTATAAGTTTCTTAAGAAGAGCAATGCCAAGTTCAGAAATGTCTAAAATGTAAAGGATAACTACATTCTGATCCACAGAGTTCAGCAGGAGATGCAATCATGTCAGCCGTAAAATGTGTACTGAATGAAATCCCTGACCACACCTACTTGAATCAAAGAGACTATTTTAGATATTTATATCCCACCTTTGTGCACAACATCCAAAACAATATAGCACAGAAGTGACAGTAAATTCAGTATCCACCTGCACAGAAATTCTAGCAAGATAACCCATTATTAAGTATCCATGTTTAGACTAAGGCTTTTACAGCCTTTCTTGAATACTAGGAGGTAAATGCTCAAAACAAATCTTCTGTCTGAGCTCATTCCAAAACTAGTTTTAGCTATTTGTTAAATCAGAACAGGCAAGCAGAAATATTACCTGATTCAAAATCAAAGAAAATATTTCACACCACAACTGTACGAAGTGTGGCCTGAAGGCCAAATGTGTACATCTGCACCAACCCCAGCATGTGGACCACTTTGGAGCAAAAAAGCCCACCAAATTGATTTTGATTTTGCTCCTGGATGCTTCCAGGAGCAGTGGGCTTGCTTCAAAATGCAACAGAGCCTTCTCTACAAATATATTCTCCCTGGTAGGCCAAATAAAATGAAAACAGAATCTGGTTTATTAGTTTCCCATTTCCCAGCATTTCTTGGCCTAGCGCAGCCCAAGGCTGAAAACTGGCCCTTTGCCTGTTGGAGATTTTCCACTCCTACTTTACGCTAGCCTTCAAAAAATATATTCTTCAATAAAATTTATAATCATAATAATATTATACATACTACCGTTTATCAATCTTTTGTCTGATTTATACAGCAGATGTATTTCCACTCTGGAAATGCAAACTGGACATACAGGACTCACTGAGTTCATTGTAACTACTATGCTTAAGCAACACGCTCTCGTATGCTCCTGACCTTATTTTAGTTTCACCTGAAATAATGACAGTTAAGGCAACAGTCAACTACTTATTAACAAGGTGCACCAAAATAAATTTCAACCTGGAACACATGTCCTGTGGCTTTAAGCTTTGTTTTTTCAGTCTCGTCTGTCAATGAAACTGCTGAAACAGTTTCTTCAACATCACACTTGGCACGTGACTTGGCAAAGTCCTCATAAAGTTGAATCTATAAAAAAGGAAGGAACATATACTTAAATAACTAGGGATGTGTTCAGTAATATCTGTCCTTTCAAAACAGGTATCTACTTCCACTTTTAAGTTAAGTAGTCAAGGAAGGCTTCTGTACTCTCCATGCACTGCCATTTCAGGATCAAGCCAAGATTTTTCTCCTTTAGAAGGAATATACAACTATCTTTTTCTCAAGACAGGTGCAAAGGAAGGCATGTGCCACTTAGATAAAAAGCACTATCCCCAACAAGTATGACCTATGGAATAGTTGCTCCACACCAGAGGAACATGCGCCATCATCTTATTTTTGACACTGCTGTAAAACAGTAATCCCTCCACATTTGCTAGGGTTAGGAACACAGAACCCCCAGGAAGGTAGAAGTGGGTGGCTGGTGGGCTCATTGCCACCTTCACTGCTACCCCACACCATTTTTAATAGGGACTAACAAGCCTCGTTCGCAGTTTCTCAGTCTCACGATACTTGCAGTCCCTATTAAAAATGGCATAGGGAGGCAACAGAGGTGACAGCAAATAATCTGTGAATAATCAAATCCGCAAAAGTGAAACTTGCAAATGTGGAGGGCTGACTGTACTTCAAACTATCATTTTAACTATAAATGAATTTAATGTCAATCATGCCCTGTTTACGCATTAATGAACTGCTCCACTTTAGCAATGGACAAATTACCAGCTATATACTAAATGGAAATTAATAGTAAAGCCAGATACTATTGCAACAGTCCAGATAAAAACAAAGCACTGGATCCATAGTTTAACCAATGCCCCCTTCTTCTGCAGCCCCAGTGACACCACTTCCTGTCATACCAGATGTTCCTCCAGCCTTTCAGAGCAGATTCTTGGATGGCCCAGAAATGGGGATAAACTCTAGCCCAGGGCAGCAGAAGGAATGCTCTGTTGACTCAAAAACGCTTTGGGACAGAGGGAGCCCTTCCATCACTGGGAGACAAAGCCATGGTTTCAATCAGAGATATTACAGATGATTCAGTGTGCATACCAGGTTTTTAACTTAGATAACAATGCAAAAATACAGTAAAATCCTCATTCAGAACACATCTAAAATCTGAGAAGATCCACAACTGACTCCTTTTTTCGTTATTAATTCCAAGGTAATACAAAGCATGGAACCTGCCTGTAGAGGACTGAGAGTGCAATAGTAGTCTTGAATAATTTTTGGTGGAAGATCCTGTAGCACATCTTCTTTCATTCTTCTCAACAAAAATGGTAAGACTTGCCTATGCAATGCTTCCATTGCAAGGACACCTGCAAATGTGCACAAGAGGAAAACTTATATGTTAGTGATGATACTAAAATGGACAAGATTTCTTTTGGTATCACACATGAACCACAGGGAGCATTAATTTTTCCCAATAGCAATAGTGCTTTAAGCTGAAATAAGGGGTTGCTTCTCACCTGCCTCCTGTTCTCGACTGGAGCTCCGAGCATCTCTGCTTGCTAATATAGGCTTGCCATAGCGAGCTGCAAACTGGCGCTCTGTACCCAAAAATCCTGGCATAAGGAAGTCAAAGAGTGACCACAATTCTAAGACGTTGTTCTAAATAGAGGAGAAACATTTGATGGAAAGAAAAATTAATTACAGAATCAGAGAATCACAAAAAACTGGGCTAGTTCTAATGAAGTAAGTGCTTGATAAAGAAGCAGTATCATGAGAGTCTGTTCTATTCCACTGCTTGTTCCAAACTCCCATCCCATCTCAAAGTTCACTAGATGTCCTGGCATGGGTTTTTTCATGAAAAATCTAATGCATAAAATTCAAACTGTGCTGTCAAGTACATGATTTGGAACAAGATATGCTGGATTTTTCACATCAGATGTCAATGTGTATGGCTATGCAGTAGACATGAAAATGGAACATATGCTTGGAATCAGGATCTGTGATCTCGTTATTCCACCATATGCATCTGGTCAGCTATTTTCACAATGTTCTAAGAAACAGCCTATTTCTTTCTGTAGTCTCTTTCAGCAGAGACATGGATTACCTGAATTGGTGTCCCAGAGAGTATTATCCTGTAATTGGCAGTTAATTGCTTTATTGCTTTTGAAAGTTTTGTTTTTCCATTTTTGATGACATGGCCTTCATCGAGAATACAGTAGTTGAACTTAATATTTCTAGGAAAGAAAACACAACTCATCAATACTAATAGTTCTTAGGTATGTAAGATATTAAGAAGAACGGAAAGAATAACAGTTCCTACCTGAAGAAATCAATGTCATTTCTCACAACATCATAAGAAGCTACAATTAAATTGTGTCTTTTCACATGGTGCTGCAACCTTCAGAAGACAAAGTGTAAATAAATTAGGTGTGTAAATACTGTACAGAAATAAAACAAAGAACAGTCTTTTTTCAGACTAAGAATAATTTCAATGCTTTCTAGATAATCTCAGAAGAAGGAAATGTAAATTAACACAAAAGAACAGACCCCTACAATATACGCTTACCTTGCCCTTTCTGTGGGAGGACCAGTGTAGTGCAAAGGGTTCAAGTATTCTTTGGAACAGAATTTACCCACTTCATCCACCCAATGACCTGTGAGTGTAGGAGGACACACCACCAAGGATGGGAGTGGAACACTATCAGCCAGCTTTGTTCTTGCATATTCTTGGGCCCTTAGGAGAACATTACAAGAAATGTCACATCTCCTATATTACAATATGATGAAGACAATTCATTCAATAAATTGTGAAGGCTACCTGTGACAATGATCTCCTGCAAGAATACAGATGGATTGCAGGGTTTTTCCTAATCCCATATCATCACAGAGGATACCATGTAACTTGTATTTGTTGAGGAAAGCCAGCCAATTCACCCCTTCCTATGAAGGAGAAAGGAAAAGAGATCCTAAGAGCAAGGTACAAGGAACATACTTTAGGCTTCTATTATTTATTAATAACTTTATATACTGCCTTTCAGCTGTAAGAAAATTCTCAAGATAGTTTACAATATATATGTTACAAATAAAATCTTGGAAAAAAACTGTATGGGACAAACAAAATGATTCCAACAGCACGCAAAATTAAAATATACTCCAAAACCCAACCAAATCAAGCTGCTCATCTAAAAAGCAAACAAAAGAAGGGGCCACTCTAATTCTATAAATGGAGAACACCATCAAAAATACCTCATCTCATCTCCCATCCCCACCACCAATACCTCTAGGCAGCAATACCACTCTCTCTTAGAAGACAAAAATCATACCAGACATAAAAGCTCAATCCTCCCCTTCTGCTTGGGACTGACACTTGATGTTAGCACTACATCATAACATAAAAATGCCAACGATCAGGTATGTGGATTAAACTGAGAATGACTGAAATCAGGCAATAGTGGTACTGCTGTAATTTTTTTCTTAAAACACATTTTGTGCTGGTGAATACAAGTTACTCTAGTTCTGGCAGTCAACTTACTTCCATCCTTGCTAATATATTCCTTGAGTAACTTCACAATTCCTGGTCAACAGAAGCATTTAAAATACCTGTGACATTGTTTTAATTTTCAGGTAGGCATTTAAATAGAACAATGTGTTTTTAACATTCTCAAGCATAAATAACGAAAATAACAATATATAATGATATATAATATACAATGAGATATAATGATATATAATATATAATGATATATGCACAGAAAATATTGATATATAATGAAGAATTTAAATGATAGTTAAACTAGTGGAGGGCCTTCTCTGCTATGGCACTCCTGTTATGAACTGCCTTCCCTTGGAAGCTTCACAAGTGCCAATACTGTCCTTCCAGCACCAAGTGAAAATGTGGCTGTTCGCTAAAGACTTTGAGCCCTAACTGGCTTTACACAAAGCTTCATATTATTTTAAACCATTTTAAATAGTTTTAACTTTGTTTTTATTGTATATAGCACTGAGAGCTTTCAACACAGACTGAGACACAAATATTGAGACACAAAAGTTTTAATAAATAAAATAAATGAAAAGATAAATAGATCAGTTATATTCTAGAAAACAGGGTTCCAGAATTATCAAGAAAAAATAAGTTGTTCATCTATATCTGATGTTTTCTGAGTGATCATCTGTGCTCTTATACATACGGGTCTGTGCTGTGCAGACCCTATCTTTGGAACATCCAACACTTCTCCAGAACCTCTGTCTTTGGAACCAGTGGGATAACTGAGGTTCTCCCATACATGCATGTCTAAGACTCTGTTTCCTCAATTCAATACTGGCTGACACAGTGATAAAAACATAGTAAACCATCAATCTGCCACTAGGGGGAGGGCAGGTGGGTTGTACATCAGTTACAGCAGGGGCATCCATTCTTGTAAGTGTTGATGAACATAGTTCCCAGCAACTGTTGCCAGGATTGTCTGTGGTAAGAACACTGAGAGTTGCATTCAATAACATTTGGTGAGCTGCATAGTTCTCATTCCCGAGTTACAAGTAAGAAACTATACATTCTTTGTTGTACTCCATGCACCCCACATATAAGTGATGATTAGCAATCTATCAAAACAAAGGCAGGAGCAAAGCGTGCTGTGGCAGGACAGACTGTAGAACTGTTCTACCAAAATGCAGCCTTTTTTCAAGCTGTGATACCAAGATGTTACTGTCTAAGAAACACACAAGACTGGAACTGCGCAGTCGCTCTACATAGTTCAGGGAAAACAACTCCAACCAAAGAAGTGACCATGGATCAAAGACAGTAGCTCCTCAATTGTTTCAGAAGAGGAAGTCATGCCAGTTTGCAGAATGAAGTGATAGGTTTAACCATCCACCACCCAATTCTGTGCAGAGAGCTGCCTGCCCTTCTTAGGAATGTAGTAACAAAAAACTTTTGGGTTGATGGAAAGGAAGTAGTGCAACTGGTGTAAAAAGTCAGTATTTGTCTGACATCCAAAAAATGAAAAGCGTTTTCTAGAGCTGATAATAGAGACAGATAAAAATTGACACAGCATTTGGTAAGAAGAGTCTGTCTGCATAGAAAAGCGCCTGACTTCCTTCCCACACAAGGTAAGGGGTGTATGCCCTGAGAGTGGCTCCACATTGTTGTTGTTGTTATTATTATTATTATTTATTTGTATCCTGCCTCTCCATATGGATCAAGGCGGTGAACAACTTACAAATAGCATGTATTTTGATATGTTTCTATACATGCTACACACACACACACACACACACATGCTGTAGTAACTGCAATAAGAAAAGCTGCCTTGAGGTAAGTGCAGTCAAGGGTTATTGTAACCAATGGTTCAAACAATGGTCTAGTTAGATGCAAAAGCATCATGGATAAACTCCGTGATGGTGGAAGAGTAGGAACATGAAGACGCAAATTCTTGAATCCTCTGAGGTATGCTTCCTTTACAAGAAAAAAAATGGTACCGAAGACTCAGGGAGGGAGGAGACAAGAAATATAGTAATACCTCCTAAGTACACTTTAACTGAAGAGCAACAGGGACACTTGTTCACTAGGGTAAGAAGAAATGGCAAAATGTTAACTGTGGAAGAGAGAAGTGAGTCAATCCCCTGCTGTTATGTATATGCTAAAAGAGCAACGCATTTAAACTGCTAACAACATCAAGTATAGCAGGCCTTCTTGAGCCTACCAAGATGTCCACTATTTGTTAAGAGTTCCTGGGAAGGAAGATCCTCAGTGATTCTAGCTTGTTGTGTTGCTAATGATGGTTGCAACACCAAGAAACTATCACAAAGAATCACATTGCTCTAGAAGGGGTGTCTGTTGTCACAGGAAAATGAGAGAAGATTGAGAAAGCAGAGATGTGCGGATCACTACAGAGTAACCAATATACAGTCCATTATGCCCCATCTCATCTTGGGAATGATCTTGATCAGAAGTAGAAAGGGTAGAAATATGTAAAAGAACAACTTGTTTCAATTACAGAGAACAGTGTCTTCCAATGACACTGTTGTCTGTTCTTCTTTGCTAGAGTATTTCTTCAACTGCTTGATTTTGTGGAAAGAAAACAACTGAATATGTAGTTTGTGTCAAACCTGAAACAGTTTTTCTCAGTGGAGTTTCGTTCAGCCTCTATTTAATATTGTTTCTGTCATCAATATCAAAAGTCCACACCACTGTTGCTTAGTACTTTGGAATGAGTGTCACCTGGTTTGTTGACATACCAAACAACAGTACTGTTTGCTGTCAACATCTAGACCACCGGGGCGCATATTAAGAGACAAAACCAATCTGCATACTTCGGCTACTGTCAGGAGCACCGATGTGTTGACATGTAATGCATGTTCTTGGCAAGATCACAGGTCCTAAATTCAAAACTGCAGCAGCCAAAAACATCTTGTGTCTTTGTAACAATGGCAGAATAAAAGGTATGCTTTCAATGCTGATCCACTACTGAAGAAACTCTCGTCCACCAGAGTTCCACCAGAGTTGGAAACTGAAGCATCTGTGCCTTGGCATTCATTTATTGTAGAACAAAAGGAACAAGAACTGTAGTAGGCCCATAGACAGAGAGCACACAGACTGTAAGCAATAAGACTGAGAAGCTGAAGAACAGGTTGCTTACCTGTAACTGTAGTTCTTCGAGTGGTCATCTGTGCCCTCACACACTAGGAGCTTTCGCACGTGCACGGTAGTGTTCGGAAGATTCTAGAGCTTAGTAGCTTGGCGGGAACTCCTCCCCCATGCTGGTACTGTGCATGCTCCTCCCGCCGAGCAACGGTCACTTCTCAGTTCTTTAGTCTGCCATAGTAACACAGGGACCTGAAAAGAGGGGAAGGCAGGGCGGGTGTGTGTGAGGGCACAGATGACCACTTGAAGAACTACAGTTACAGGTAAGCAACCTGTTCTTCTTCTTCGTGGTCTCTGTGCCTTCACACACTAGGAGACTGTGTAGCTTACCGGTTGGATGGCGGGTCAGGTCCTATAGAATGGAAGCCAACACCTCACGTCCAAACCGAGCATCCCTGTGTGACCGGCAGTCAAGCCTGTAGTGGCGCACGAAGGTTGATGGTTGAGACCAGGTCACCACACAGCAGAGTTCATGGAGGTCAACACCTCAGAGGAGGGCTGCAGATGTTGCCACGGCCCTGGTGGAGTGGGCCCGGAGGAAGGCTGGCGGAGGCTTCCTGGCGAGCTCATACGCCAGCTCAATAGTCTGTACCACCCACTTGGAAAATTGCTGGGTGGATACCTTATGGCCCTTTTGTCGCCTGCCATAGCAGACGAACAGGTGTGGTGATTGTCTGAAAGGGGCAGTCCTGTCCCTGTAGAATGCCAAGGCCCGGCGCATATCCAAGGAGTGAAGGGACCGCTCCAACGGTGTTGTCGGGTTCTGGAAAAAGGTCGGTAGGATGATGTCCTGGCTGAGATGGAAGCTGGACACCACCTTTGGTAAAAAAGAAATGTCCGGCCGGAGAACGACCTTGTCTCTGTGGAAGACAAGGTAGGGCTCATCAATCCGTAAAGCTGTCAGCTCCCCTGCGTGCCTGGCCGATGTGACAGCTACCAGGAAGGTAGTCTTCAGCGTAAGCAGCCTGTCGTCAGCAGTCGCCATGGGCTCGAAGGGCGGTCTTGTTAGCTGCGACAGTACCAGAGATAACGACCACGGCGGTAATGGCGGCGATACTGGCAGGTATAGGTGCTGGAGGCCCTTCAGGAACTGCTTGACGGTACCGTTTCGAAAGAGCATCGCCGAAGGGGATTGTGGCGGTTGGTATGCCACGATAGCGGTGAGGTAGACTTTCAAAGACGGGAAGGTTAAGCCCTGCTGCCGAAGGTGTAGTAGGAAGTGGAGCACGGTAGGCATGCTGACTGGCGATACCGGCTCTTCTGCAAAGGCCACAAAGCGGCCCCACTTGCAGTGGTAGTTGCAGCGCGTCGACTCCTTCCTGGCCACAGTCAAGACGTTGCCGATGATGGGGTCGGCTATGGTGATATCCTCTAGGCGTGGAGGGCCAAGAGCGGCAGGTCTGGGTGGAGTACGTGGCCGCTGGAATGGGACAGCATGTTCGGTGTCGACAGGAGCCTCAGGAGGCGGTTGCGCGTGGCCTCGAGTAGGGGTGCGAACCAGTGCTGCCTCGGCCAGTATGGGGCCATGAGGACAACGTCCGCTCGGTCGGCGAGGATCTTGGATATCATGTGACCGAGGAGGGGGAATGGAGAGAACGTGTACAGGAGTCCCTCGTTCCACCTGAATTGGAAGGCGCCCCTGATGGCATTGCAATCGCGACCGGCTCTTGAACAGAAGCGGCGGCACTTCGCATTCTCGCCGGTTGCGAAGAGGTTGATGGTGGGCTCGCCCCATCAGTCCCGGATCATCTGGAACGCTCTGTTGGAGAGGGACCACTCGTAGTGGGAAGAGGTGTCCCTGCTGAGTGCGTCTGCTGTGGTGTTCTCCTGCCCAGCCAGGTGAACCACCACTGGATGGATTTTTAGTGGGACGCACCAGTTCCAGAGATCGAGGGCTATGACCAGGAGGGTGGTAGAGTGCGTGCCGCCCTGCCTGTTGACACAGCAAACCGCCATGGTATTGTCCGTGAGGATCAGCACCATCCGGTCCATCACGCGATGGCGAAACACCCTCAGAGCCTTGAAGATGGAGAGTAGTTCAAGAGCGCTGATGTGGAGAGCAGTCTTGTCGTCCATCCACCGACCCCGGACTCCGAGTTGGCCGGAGTGGGCTCCCCAGCCATACAGGGAGGCGTCTGTGCTGACCGTGACTTTCGGCGTCTGCACCCGAAAAGGCATCCCGGATAGGAGGTGGTCGTAGGACTGCCACCAGAGGAGGGACGGCCGAATCTCCGAGGGCAGCATGAGACGCAGTCTCTGGTCATCTCGTAGCAGGTTGAAGGCTCGGACAAACCAATGTTGTAGCGGTCTTGCGCAGAGTCTGGAGAGGTACGTCACGGCGGTGCTGGAGGCCATGTAGCCGAGGAGCTGCTGGATCCTCCTGGCTGACATCGTCGGTGCCTCATAGGCCGACAACGCGGCCCAGGGTAAAGTCTGTGCGCGGTCGACCGGTAGAAAAGCCTTGGCCGACACAGAGTCCAGAGTCGCACCGATGAAGTCGAGCAGCCTTGTCGGCTCGAGGTGGGACTTCTTCGGGTTGACCCGGAGGCCAAGATGGGTCAAAAGTGTCAGAGTCCGGTGTATATCGTCGTAGAGTTTCTGTCTGCAGGACGCCACCAACAGCCAATCATCCAAATACGGGTAATGGGAGTCAGTGGAGCGGCGTGGGTGTGGGTCGTCGCACACCTCTCAACGACGGGGTGACAGCGGCCTAACTCTGCATTCTGGAGAACGAGAGTAGCTCCTGTCCGAGGCCGATCGGCGCCTGGACGAAGGCCGGTGATGTTCCGTCACCTGTTCCCCTCGGTCCACCAAAGCACGGTGACTCTGTAGGGGCTCTGCCACCGTGAGGACAGGCGGTTCCTCGGAGGGCAAGGCCCCCACGTCTTGCTCCTCTTCGGATACCTCCAGGATTTCCTCCGGCTCCGACAGCTCCACGAGGTCTTCAGGGAGCTGAGTTGGAGGTGGTGTAGGTGGGCGGGTCTCCTTGGGAGGAGAGTGCCTCTTCTCTTTCTCTTCTTCTTCTTCTCCTTTTCTTTCTCCTTCCTGCTGTCCGGGGCGGGGTGCTTCTTCTGAGCTGCGGTCGGTGGCCTCAATGACTCGGAGGCCTTAGAAGCCGTGGGAGTGCCCTTCAATGTCCTAGCCGCCATGGACAGTTTAGGGATCCGGGGAAGCGCGGAGATGGGCGTCCTCGGTGTTGGTACCGAGCCTGGTACCGACAAGGTGGACAGTACGGCAGCCCCGATACCGTGGATGACGAAGCCGCTCTCGAAGCCTCAGACATCGTTGCACGTGGCATAACCTCCCTAGCCCTGAGTGACTGTTCCCAACAGAACAACTTAAGTCGCGACGACCGTTGTTGTTGCTGGAGCCACCTGTGTCGAGGTGGATTCGACGGGGCGCGTGGCAGTGGCCGTGACCCTCGGAGGCGGGGAGATCGCACGGTACTGCGGCGACGGCTCTCTGGATCTCCGGGATCGCGGAGATGGAGACCTGCTACGGGAGCACTCACGTCTCCAGTCACCTCTGGACGGTGAACGGGACCGACAGTAAGGCACCGGTTTCTAAGGGTTTGGGAGGTAAACTCACGGCAAATTGAGCAAGACCTGGTGTTATGGGTCTCACCCAAACAAAACAAACACTGTGAGTGATTGTCAGCGAAAGCGACTTTCCGCCCACAGGACGTGCACTTTTTGAAGAGTGCAGACATAGAACGGAGAAAGAAGAAAACGGAGGAAGTCAAGAAGTTGAAAAAACAACGAAGAAGAGAGAAATAAGAATCGGGTTACCAAAGTCCAGAGTCCGAGATCCAAGCCGAGGTCAGAAAACAAGCCAAAAAGTCCGAAAAGCCAAGCAAACAATCCAAAAAGCAATGGAACAAGCCAAGAACCTTCCGTTTGCAACGGCGGATGAGAAAGAACTGAGGAGCGGCCGTTGCTCGGCGGGAGAAGCATGCGCAGTACCAGCATGGGGGAGGGGTTCCCGCCAAGCTACTAAGCTCTAGAATCTTCCGAATGCTACCGCGCACACGCGAAAGCTCCTAGTGTGTGAAGGCACAGAGACCACGAAGAAGAACTGTGCAAGACAGAAACTTTCTCCACCAAACACTCCCAGCTTGCTCATCTTGTCTATGGGCAGAATGATGAGTGCTGAATGAGAATGAGGATGCTCCCTGATTACAGGATTTCCTGAGTTGGGGTCAACCATGATTTTTTGAGACTAACACATAACTCCAGGTAGTAGACAAAGTGTGAGTTGCAAAAAATAAATGAGACATCTGGAATGTGCCATCAGCAGCCAGTCCGTTATGCAAGGGAAAATAACTGGACCTACTTGATACAGTTCTGAAGCACCTACTGTCATAACTTTGCTAAAAGCTCATAACGTGGTCAGTGGCCCAAAGAGCTAAACACTGCACTTAAAGACTACCATGAAGAGTGGAGAAACCTGTGAGGATGGGGATGAATATACGAAAACGGGTGTCTTGAGTCAACGGTAGTGAACATACTTTCTTCCTGAAGTAGAGAGAAAGACAACTGATTTCTGATGTGGCTGCCAACATCTAACAGAAATCTTTTCCTTCTTTTTAGGATGAAACTGATCTCCTTCATGTCATCGCTTGCTCTTATGAGACTTTCTGTAAATGGGGAAAGTGAAAGGCCAAGGCTATGGACTAAGGAATAGCATCCCAAGAAGATTTTCAAATGTCAAAGCATGAAGAAGCTATTCACAGGAATGTAGAAAACAAAGTAGGAGTACTGACAGAGCATCGAGAAATAAAGAAAAATTATAATGAAAATTTCAGCAAAAATCTCAAGAGAAATTCTATGTCACGTACTAATTCTAAGTCAGCTGGCATTAAATGGAGGAGAAACTACATTAAGCATGTAGATATGGGAGGACATGCTGAGCTATGGCTAAAATCTCAGCCATCTAGAAGGTTCTGGGATTTACCTCTGCATAGATGTACACATTGGTGATACACAGAGATCACAATGAAGAATCCAGAACTTCCTGTAAGAACTTACCTGTTGATATTTTCGGAGTTCTGCTTTAATCGGTACTGGAATTTTATAGTTTTCTAGTTTCTTCCCATCTAACAATTGTTCCAGAAAGTGGCGCTCCTTGGCTTTAATTTTGACTAAATCTTCAGACATATTAGGTGGGTCTGGAATGCCAGCCTAAAAATAAATAGATAGATAGATAGAAGATTAAGTTCAAGATTTCCCAGGAAGTTCTTCTAACTCCTATATATTAGGGTTGGTATCGACTCTAATAGTATGAACCTTATTTTAAGAAGGCACACTAAAATCACATATGGTAGGCCCTTCACATTCATGAGGCATAGGGACAGAGAACCCTCACAAATGTCAAAAAATGGCAAATAGGTGGGCACCCTCCCTCCAGGCTCCTGCCTGCTGCAGGGAATTGGTGGGCCTCCTCTGGAGAGCTGGCACAAGGGGAGGCCCCCGGGCCTGCAGGGAGGCTGCGATTGCTGGCCCTCCAGGCCTGCTCCCAATCCTGTGGGCTTTCTCAGGAGCATCCACATGAGCAGAGGCCCTGGGTTGTGCAGGGAGGCAGTGATCACCAGCCCTGCACGATCCTGTGGGCCTTCTCCAGAGCGCCCACGTGAGCAGAGGCCCCAGGGCGTGCAGGGAATGGGCGATCACCAGTCCTACACGTCCCTGTGGGCCTTTTCTGGAGTGCCGCACGACCCTAGGCTCCAGGGCGTGGAGGGAACAGGTGACCACTGGCCCTGCATGCCCGTGAGTGTTCTCTGGGGCGCCCACGCAAGCTCGGGCCCCAGGGCATGCAGGGAACAGGTGACTGTCGGCCCTGCATGGTTATGCCCTGCACACTCCTGCTGCCCCCGTGGAGGGTCCATGAGGGCTACCAGGAGGGAGTGCAGGGAAGGGATGATCTTTCCTCTTCCCTCTGCCTGGCCAAAAGACCAGGGAGTGTGAGGGGGAGATTGGGGGGGGGCAGAGGACAGTTCAATGAATAATCAAATCCGCAAAAGTGAAACCCACAATGTGGAGGGAGAGCTGAAGTTGAAAGGAGCCAGTTCAGTTTTTACACTACAATCAGCCCTAGTACACTACAGTCAGCCATCCACATATGCTAGGATTAGGGATACAGGACCCTTGCAAAAGTGGAAAAACAGTAGATTTCAAAGTGTGTGTGTGTCTATGGGAAGCAGGCTGTAGCACGGTGGGGAGAGTGGGCATCCAGGGTCCAAACCAGGTCAGGGAAAGAAGAGGGAAAGGGGTAGGTCTCCTTTCCTTGTGTGTGGGTGGGGAGAGCATTGGGAAACGTTTTGTAGTGCTGAGAAATTGGGCTGTGATCCATCTTTAGTTGGCCAGGCAGCATCTGGTGGAGGAGAAGGACCAGAGGCAGGTTTTTAAAGGGCTGTGTAGCCTGATCTGAACCACTGAGAGGGAAGATTTCCCCAGAAAAAAACAGCCTGAGGTGGGGGGCAGAGATTGGGGGAACTAGCAAATAATCAAAATAGACTTAGAGAGCTGGGTATGTTTAGTCTGCAGAAGAGGAGGTTAAGAGGGGACATGATAGCCATGTTTAAATATTTGAAGGGATGCCACGTAGAGGAAGGAGGGGACTTGTTTTCTGCTGCTCCAGAGACCAGGACAAGGGGCAATGGATTCAAGCTGCAGGAAAGGAGATTCCACCTGAACCTCAGGAAGAACTTCCTGACAGTCAGGGCTGTCCGGCAGTGGAACCTGCTGCCTCAGAGTGTAGTGGAGACTCCTTCCTTGGAGGTTTTTAAGCAGAGGCTGGATGGCCATCTGTCGGGATTGATTTGAGGGTGTTCCTGTAT
The DNA here is from genome assembly GCA_948474755.1 of Ctenosaura bakeri. Classification (NCBI taxonomy): domain Eukaryota; kingdom Metazoa; phylum Chordata; class Lepidosauria; order Squamata; family Iguanidae; genus Ctenosaura; species Ctenosaura bakeri. Next base: position 56,247 of record CAOLHI010005584.1, read on the forward strand.
GGCAGGGGGTTGGACTGGATGGCCTGTGTGGTCTCTTCCAACTCTGAATTTCTATGATTCTATGATTCTAAATCCATGAAAGTGAAACCCGCAAATGTGAAGGGCCAACTGTGTATAAAACAGAACATTGTTAAATATGCAAACAATGGTCCTATGCCACAGTAGTCTCTTGTACTTTGGAGCAAAACATAATCTGCCACCAAATAGGAAGGATCTATTGTACATAGAAAAGTGTTTTTCCTGGATCAGTTCCTCAGCCAGACTATAGCTTACTGTCTGTCCATTTGTTTACCATGTAAATTTTGTCATGCTACAATAAAATCGTAACACCTAACACAGCTTTGTATTGCAGACATTCACTCTACCAGTTTCAAGTCTAAGTCATTTTAAGTGACAATGGTTTTCAAAAGTGGGTCATTTTTTGTGTGTATTGTTATCTTTCTTCTTGTTCAAAGAATGGTTTCCTGATCATTCATGGTAGAAATCTGAATGCTGGCAAATGAATAATAACAAAAAAGAGCATGGTCTGATGCTAGGGCCAAGAAAAAAGCAAAAATAGTATAAAAGAAAGTATTTGTGAGTGATCACTTCAGGTAACACAAATCTAGTTTTCTAAGGTTGTAACAAAGGAATTTTTGGAAGGCGATAAAATTACTTGCACTGATTTCCAACACAAATGTGCTACTTGGAGAATCCTAAATCTTTCACTTGTAAATTTTAATAATTATTGCCATTTTTTATTATTGCACCATAACATATTTTTAATTTAGTTACTATCAGAAATCCATACTTGGTTTTCCAGTTGTTATATATCACTAACAGACTCCAATTCTCTCTACAGGACTTTATCTTCACAAACAGGAAGACTCATCTAGTAAAAAACATTCAGGTCCTAGCTGTTTAGGGTTTTACAAGTAATCACCAGAAGTTTTAAGTTATTTCTTTAATTGAAATATTTATATACCACCCTATATCTAAAGATCTCAAGGCAGCTTACAATGAAAATTAAATTATGCTAGAAAAGAGGTCCTATTTCTACCAGAAAGCAGATTCCTGCACTCTGCCCCAAGGGCAGTCCTCATGGATAGCATATTGCAGCAGTCTATCCTTCTGGTCAAAAGTCTGTCCTACCAAGAATTTGTGAACACAATAAGCAATTTGCATGGAGTATATATCTGTGTAATTTAAGTACTTCAACTCCAAGGAAATAATACTATGTTTTCCCAAAGAAGGTCTGTGATATAGTTTCCCATTAATCATTATAATTATAGCACCCCCCTGGCAACATTTGCAGGTTTGACTTGCACAAATCTAATTATTTGTGTGATGCCTGCTTGCTTCTTCCCCCTTCTTCCCCTCCCCCTCCCTGGCCTTTTTCCCAGGTGCACTACCTGGGAGGCAGAAAGGTTTGTGGGCATGCAAGACATTCCCCTTTAACTCTCCAGCCTGTCATCTTGCAGGTGTCCAGGAAGGCAGCGCATGCGGGTGAAATAGAGGAGAATGCAGGGGAAAGATCTTCCCTCCCTCCAGTCTTGTGCCCATATGGGCAGGAGAGTGCACGGGAAAGACATTTTGTCCCCGCCACTCTCCTGCCCTTCGCCTCTGCAGGTGTCCAGAAATAAGGAAGTCCACACTGGTGTTGACAGGCAGGAGAGTGGAGGGGAAAGACTTTCGCTCCCCTCTACTCTCCTGCCCCTCACCTGTGTGGGTGTGCGAAAAAAAGGAAGTCCACACTAGTGTTGGCAGACAGGAAAATGTGTGTGTGGGGAGACCTTCATTTCCCTGCACTCTTCTGCCCCTCACCCAGGCGGGGCATGCAAAAGAAGGAAGCCCATGCTGGCACTGGCAAGCAGGAGAGTGCAGGGGGAAAGACCTTTGCGCTCCTCCATTCTCCTGCCGACTGCCCACACGGGTACGTGAAAGAAGGAAGCCCGTGCTGGCAGGCAGGAAAGTGCAGGGGGGAGACCTCATATCTCCCCACTCTCTTGTCCCTCACCTGCGCAGGCGCACAGGAAGAAGGAAGACTGCACTGGCAACAGGCACCAGACAGGAGGGGGGAAAGTTCTTCCCCTTCCACTTTCCTGTCTTTCTGCCAGGCCAGATACAGAAAGAAGGCAGGAGGAAGGGGGGGCTCACTGGAGGGGTGTTCATTTTTTTTTTTTTTTTACTTTCATGAGGGTTCTGTGCCCCAAACCCTCATGAAAGTTGAGGGGCCATTGTAATCATTTTATTAACAACTAACCTTGTTTACACTGAAAATCCAATGCATGGCATGATACTGATGTTATGATCTAACTTTAGTTCCTGCTTTATTCATTACAATTGACTAAAAGACACAGCGCTTGAATTTCTGAGTAACATTTATGTCTTCCAGAATAACACGTGGTGTTGGCTGAGTGGTCAGCGGCTGTGTGCACATGCACACACACACACAAAACACTCCACATATATTCCCCTGCCATCTTGATCAGGTCACTAGGAAAAGAGAGAGAAAGGCTTTCATCCCACCCAATGGGGGAAAATAAGCACATGGGGATGACTCTCCTCCTGTACCCTCTTCCCCAAAACCTTCAATCCTGTTGGGAAATGGGGTGCATGAACATAAGCTGTCTTAGCCGCCACTGCCAGAATGAGTCCCGACCAGCCCAAACTCTACAGTGGCAGCTGCACAGATGACGGGGAACAAGGGAGCCAGGGTATCTGTGGCAGCCTCACAGAAGGTCTTACTCTGAACTTTTTTTCCCCTCTACTGCACAGGAAGACAAAAGGCTAGTACCAAAGAAGTACTTCTCCCTGATCCACCCAGCACCGTGTGTTATTTTGTAGGTTACACTTTCCAGATGCCAGCCGCAGATGCAGGCAAAACGTCAGGAGAAAATACTAATAGAATATGGCCTCAAAACTGGGAAAACCCACAACAACCAATGAACTCTCTAGTTGTAGTGCAAAAGGACTTCTGCATGCAGTTGACAATATCTGCAGGAACACAGTTAGATCCAAAGTCAGAAATTCATGCATGTGTCCTCCTTGGTAAGAAATGGAGTAATCAGGTAACAGTTCCCAATAAAATTCTATTAATATGAGGTAATAAAATATTTTTAGTTTTCTCTTTGCCTTTTTCTCATCTGCTTCAGAAATAACTTGTTTAAAGCCCACATTGCCAACTGCACAAAAAACTATTTCCTACTGCGCATTTTTCCCTACTGCATAAAAGGCACTCATATTAAAATAATCCCTGTCTCTCTCTTTTGGCCTCTAAGGATAGCATGAAGTTCCCAGCCTACCAGCCCCTAAGGGGAACTACAGTATTTAATTTACTTAGTGAAGGCAAAGTAACTTTTAAGTCTCAGTGAAAGATACTGACTGAAAAAAGTGCTCAAATACAGAAGCCAGCATTTACTGCCTAACTCTCACCTGAATTCTCTACAGAACTGCAGAGAACACATAACAGCATGAATGAAACAGCATACAAACCAGAGAACATGCTACTAAATCTCTCTTTAAAACCCTTCTGGTGGTTTCAGTTGGAACTACATCAGAACCGCATCTATATTACTAATATTTGTGGTACAGATTTGCCGAAAGTATTAATTAGTCCAGTCTCATTGTCTGTTGTGGGTAACTCAAGCTGAAAACCTACACAATGTTTCTAGAAAGGTTCATCTCTATTCTAGGATTATTCAACTGTTTCATGAATGAACTGTGTACACAGGAAACCTTGTACACAACTATATTTATTTCACAGTTCTCCATGCTTCTAACCACAGATTCTCAAAGACACAGAAAAGGCTATTCTAATGTACTCATTCCTTTCCTTCTTCACCCTTACTGGATCAAATTCAACTTAGGTACTTGGAATCCAATACTGGACAGCTGCTCTCTCCACAACAGAGAAGTGAGACACTGAGTCAAAGGGAAAGCACTAAACATATCCTTTGTCCAGTTCCTTGGAGAATTTTCTCTTGTACAAACCCTGAGTAAATAAAATTTCAGAGGAAATGACAGACAGTTGCTGCTTGACTACCAAATACAGAGGATTGTCCCAGTCTTTGCAATCACCATCCCCCCAGTTTGAGCACCAAGGATTTAGAGAAAACTGTGTGAATATATATACACATATTCACCTGAACAATTAAGACTTTTACTTACCTCAAGAGGCATTAATCTAATCAACGTTGCAAAGCACTGAGTGGCCATGAAACGTACACTGTCTGTCTGGTCACTCATTCTGCCGAGAACTGGGACTACAAGAAGAACTATGTATGGAATAATCCCGACATCTAGTTGCTCCATTACACCTGAATTAGGAATTAAGGAACTTAGTAGCTTCAATGTCATTTCTACACCAGTAACAATTCTGGTTTATTTTTGTTTGAAGCAGGCTGAGGATCTAAAACCTAAATTGCAGCAAAACAGGGATTATTAAATTATATACACTTGTATCCTTAATTTCTGTGAATGGAGTTCACATCATTGAACACAGCATTCCTGTCTTCACTTTCCATGTGCACCTTATGTATAACTGAAGTTGAGGTACATCTAAGAAGAGTATAGTCCAAGGCAACTGGAAGAAAAATCAGGGCCACCCCCCTCTGCTGTTTATATATACTGTGCTTACACAATGGCACCTTTGGATATAAGCCATACTTACATAATAAAATAATTGAGAACTGGGATACAACTGGTTCGATTACTGATTATTGTTCAAACATGTCCCCTCTTATAAGCAATAGCACAAAAAAGCCCACCTTTTTGCTTTTTAATTGTCAGACAAGGTGTTCTACAGAAAAAAAATATAGCACATGGATGGGAGAAGGCAGCATCATGGAAGTGAAACTGTTTTTATATTAGGTTTTACTATGTAATACTGACTGGTTTAAATCTCTTGCTTTCAAATTCCCCCTCAGCCTCTGGTCTATAGTTATATTTCAGTCTAATCTGTCTTGATCCTTTTTTCCCCATTTATTTTTATAAGCAAAAAGTAAAAAGAAGCATTTCTCAAAGACATATATACAAATTATATCGTAAAATACATTATTTAAGAAAAAAAGGTAGAAGAACAATGTTTTAGAAGAAAAATGATTAGAGAAAAAACATACACACATAAGCATATATATATGTATATATGATCATATATGTTACCTACTCATATTTAAAATCAATGTCTAAAGAATTATGTTATACATTGTAGAGAAATTAATTTTCCAGGAAAACTGATCTCCTTCTTCTGTAAGCACTCACTGCTGTTGGGGAAGGGAGTCATTTTTCTTTTTGTTTCTTTTTTTCCATAACATTTTCTATATTATTTACATTTGTTAATAATTACTATTTTAACATTTAAAATTGCTTCTATCTTGATTCTTAGGAGAAAGTCATGGTACAACTCTATGTTTACTGCTCTGATTTTCAATTTCTTGGCAGAATAAAAAGATGGTGTTCACAGAGATTGGGAGATCTCCAGAATGGTCTCCAACACATCACAAGCCTGGCCAAACTTATTAACTACAGCTATTTCTGAATTCTCGGATGCAAGTGGAAAAATGATATTAAGCAAACTATGTAAGAATGTAAGTTTTCTTCCCAACCAGATTTTTTTTTTTAAAAAAAATGGTATTCTACCTACTTTGTAATGGAAAGCTTGTGAGCATGTTCAACAGGATATTAAAGAACAAATTTTCTCAGTGTCTGCAATGAAGGAAAAACCTTAGCCCTGGTATCAAACTTACGGGAAAATCCAAATTACAGGGTATAGAATTTGTAGACTATTTCTCTGCATCCCAAAAAAAACCACCGTCCAATGTCAACAAATGGGGATCAAGAGACTGTGACTCAAACAATTCATAACCATTTCCTATAAAGTTATTTTAATTCTACAAAGCTTGGATACCAAATTATCATATATATTCTGCTCTTCAGAAGTAAAAAATTCTGCCCAATATATTGCTATAGAAAACTTAACATTTATCTTTATCTTTAGCTTGAATAAAGGTTATGAAATAATTCCATTAAATAATACATTTAGATAACATTTGGTAGTTAAGGTAACACACAAATAATTCTCATTAGAATTATTAAAGGATACAGGCAAGAGCTTCAATTGCCCCCTTTTGCTTCGTACTGTCATCTATTGCTCCCAGCCAAGGAAGGACCTTTTCCAAGAAATTGAATGGTTTTATGGTAGCTATTTTGCTCATTACACCTACACAACGAGCTGCCATGTGTCTTACTGCTGTACTAGGGTGTTGAAGGCACATACATAGATAAGGCAAATGTTGTATCAACTGCAAAAAGGAAAAATACTAGTTACTGTAAATGTACTCAATGCTATTTAAAGACTATTTCTATATCATTAAAACACTGCAATCTATAAATTTCCAAGCAATGCTTTAAAACATACAAGATATCTGGCCTCTGATCTAAATGGGTTTGAGTAAATACAAGAATATATTAATAAAGCCAGTATGCAATGGAGATTACAAACAGATGACACCAAGCATATTATGTGTTCCAGTCATTTGAGGATTTTAGCTGTTTTTTCAAATGCATGGCAATCATTGAAGAAGTTCCTTCAAATTAACTTTCAACTCTTGTTAATTAAAAGACACTTTTAAAACAGCTTTAGAAAGTAACTAGTAATTTCTGCTAAGAACCGTATGTTTATTCACTAGATTTCTGAAAGTATTATTATTACTATACTAATAGCATTACAATATACTATTTGTTTACTAATTGTCTTTTCCCCAGCACTAGTAGTCAAGGCAGATTAAAACTTTAACAATAATGTCCAATTAAAGAAAAGGGCTAACAGAATCTTTTATAATTGCAGACAGCAGTTATAAACATTCTCCTATTTTAAAAAATGTGAAAAACCAAAAACTGCATTTTAAACATAAATAGCAATGCCCCCCATTTTTAAACATCTATGTCAGTAAGGACAATTGTTTTAGAAATTATATTCAGAAACATTTAATTACCAAAGGGTGAAGCTGAACATCCATAGATGCTGCAGTTGTTTCAAAAACCTGTAGTGAATTCACTAACTCCTGGGCTGGACCATCCCCTTTTTTCCAATAGAACCTTTCGATCTATTACAAGAAATATTCCATTATCAAAAAAATTTTTTAAAAATTTAAACCCTTTAATATACCCATACAATTATATACTCTTACAACATACAGGATAGATACATACCAAAGTTGTTTACATCAATATTGTTCCTTAAAAACCCAAACCCATAGCATCCCAGAGATGGGGCAAACCCACTGCCTTTTCAGCACCAAAATGTTTAGAAATAGTGGATAAAGAAAATTCTGCACCTCTTCTCTGAAACATACGGTTTCTGCGTAAAATTAATCAGAGCGTTATTTGTTTATTTATTTTTTAGCCCTAGTCCATACAAAGCACATAATTTATAGTCAGATAATGACTAAAAAAATAACACTTCCTGAACAGTGAAAACATCGTAATTTTACAAAACCAATGCTTTAAAAGTGTGAATACAGATAGAAAGCATTACACTTTATTATTACATGACTGTTTTGTGGACACAATAAAATTCTTCTTCGTGGTCTCTGTGCCTTCATACATAGGAGTTTAGCGCCTGCGCGGTAGCGTTGGGAAAACTTCTAGAGCTTGTTCGCGGCGGGAACCCCTCCCCCACGCCGGTACTGCGCATGCTCCTCCCGCCGGCCTCCCCCCATTTCCCCGTCCGCCGCCGCGTACGGAATTTTTATTTTGTTCCTCTCACGTCGTGCTTGGCTAGCTGTTTTTTACGGTTTTACGGACTTTCGGACTGTCTTTGACCTCTCTTTCGGACTCCCCCTTCGGCTTTCGTCTTTTTTGGATTTCGGAGTTTGGCTTTTTTCTTCGTCTTATGTCCGCGCTCTTTAAGAAGTGCGTGTCCTGCGGCCGCAAGGTTGCCCTCAACGACGGCCATAAGGAGTGTCTCTTCTGTTTGGGCGAGTCCCACAATATCCGGACTTGCCAAATTTGTAGGGTTTTTACCCCCCAAAACTCTTCTAACCGCTCCGGGGAGACTCAAATCTTTTTGTTGGGAGATTTGCGGGCGAAGACGAGACCTCCATTTCTAAGATGGCCGACAAGAAGACGACCACGCCATCGACGGATGGGCCCCCCCCCACCTCGTCGGTATCGGGCTCGGTACCGACAAAAACGCACTCGGCTTTACCGAGGATCCCAAAGCTGTCGGCGGCTCCCAAAGTCAGAAAAGGGGATTCGACGGAAAGGGAAGGTAGGCCCCCCTTTGCGGAGACGCCTGAAAAAAAGCGCCCTGCTCCGGCGGAGGAAGGGCAAGGAGAAGGAGAAGAAGAAGAAGAAGAAGGAAAAAAGCGCTCCCCGGCTGGGACGCTAACCCCCTACTCCTCCTCCTACTCAGCAGCCTTCCAAAGGGCGAGGCGAGTCCGTCGACCTCTCGGAGGATGAGTTCGAGGACGTTCCCCAACCCCCCCCGGACTCGCCGTGGCAGACCCTCCAACCCTGGTGGAGGAGCGCCACCGCCCCTTAGCCGTCGCAGGTCGGCCGACCTGCAGCAGAGAGAGCCCTCTGCTTCTCCGGAGGGGCGTTCACCCCCTTTCAGGTCCCGGTCCCGCTCTTCCGACGTCCGGTGGCCTCGCCGCCTCCGAGGGAGACAAGAGAGGAACAACCTCGCTCTTTGCCCCCCCAATACCCCTCGGCGCCCTACGTGGCCAGGTACGCGAGGGAATCTGAGTGGAAGGCCCCCGGGCCCCATCGGTCGCATTCGCCATCGTACCGGGATCGGTACCATCGTGGCCCGAGTCGCTGGGAGACCTTCCGGGGGTCCCGGTCACCTCGTCAAGCGCGAATCGCGCTCGCCTAGGGGGGACGAGGCTCGGTACCGTCGACGCCGAACCCGATCTCCGGGACCGCCGCTCCTTCAGCCGCTCTCCCTCCCCTCGATATCATAGGGCGAGGGAGCCTTCACCACGGTATCGGGCGAATCGCCACCTCCTAGGGTCACGGCAACGGCGACGCCCCCTACGGGTCGATGGTGACTGAGCGGGCTACGACGACGTCAGCCTGCCAGACTACCCCAGTCACCACCAAGGGGGTGAAATCCGTGGGCCATCCCAAGCGGGACGCTGCTGCTACCACCGCCCCGGCTGCGGAGAAGCCTAGGAAGGCAACACCTGCGGCGACTACAAAGGAGCCGGAGAGCGAGCGGCGAGAGGACCACCTAGCTCGGAGTCGACGACTCGAGTGCGGAGTCTGAGGTGTCTGAGGCGGCCTCCCAGGACCTGGGGGATCGGGCCCTTTCCCAGATTCTTTTTAAGGACGTCCACCAGTTCTCTGCGATGCTGCTCCGCATGGGCCCCTACCCTCGGCCTTAAGATCGCCGATGCGGAGCCGGAGGACGACGATCCAGCCTTTCCTTTTCGAGGAGAAGCACCCTTTCCCCGGCCCCGCTGCCTCTCCTGCCCCGGGTATCCAGACTAGTGAAGGCCGCCTGGATAGACCGGCCTCGGTGCCAACCGCAGCGGTTAGAACACCTCTACAGGTGCAGAAGGATAACGCCGGTTATCTATTTAATCACCCTGCACCGAACTCTGTGGTCGTCGAGCCGCGCAGACGAAAGGCTCCGGCAGGCAAACACCACCCCGCCAAAAGAGGGAGGGCACGCCTACGCAAGGAGGTTCTATTGGCTGCCTCCTTGCAGATCAGGCTGTCCAAACTAGGCTTGCCTCGCGGCATACCTGAAGAAAAGGGTCGATCGCCTGCAACCAGCGATGGAAGCGGTACCGGGGGACATCCGCCAAGCCTCCCCATCTTCAATGAGGCTATCTCCATCGCTCGGCACCAGATGGCTTCCTCCCGGCACGTGAGAGATCGCCTCCCGGGTCATGGCGGATCCGTCGGCCTCCGTCGCCATGCTTGGCTTGACCGGCCGACATCCAGGAGGACACCAGAAGGAGGATTGAAGATCTCCCCTTCGACGGTGAAGGCCTATTCAATTCGTCCACAGACGAAACTTTAAACCGTCAAGGGGGACACCGCAAAAAAAATTGGGCTGCAGCCGGCCACGCAACCCGCAGGGCCTCCACCTTCCGACCATCCCGGCGACGATCTTCCACCTGCGTTCCAGCGTTCGGCCCAGTCGCAGATCGAGACCCCCTCCCGGGTCATCGGCCAGGCGCACGATTAGGCGGCGCCCGCCTTCGTCGAAGAAGCCCTCCGAGACAAAGTCTCGGTTTTGACGTGCCTGGCAGGACCCACCAATATCCACTTTCAGCCTACCACAGCGCTCGGAGACCGACCGACTCTCGCCCACACCTAGCGGAGTGGCATATGTCACTACGGACTCTTGGGTGCTTTCCATCGTCCGTCTTGGCTACGCCATCGAGTTTCAATTCCTCCTCGCGGCGTTTAACTCCACGGTTTGAGTGGCCCCCCGGGGGGAGATCCAAACCCTCCTCCAGAAAGGGGCTATCGAGCGGCTCCCGCAAGAGGCCAAGACCACCGGCTTCTTCTCCAGGACTTTCCCCCGAAAGCCGACGGTACCCTCCGGCCGATCCTAGACCTCAGAGGGGTGAACTACTACATCCGCCCCAAAAGGTTCAAGATGGTCACGATACCGTCGATCCTACCCTTCCTACATCGAGGGGACTGGTTGCCCCCTCGATCTCCGGGCGCAACTTCCATATCGCCATTCGCCCGCAGCACAGACGGGACCTCCCCTTCGCAGTCGACGACATGTTACCAGTACAAAGGGGCTGCCGTTCGGACTCTCGACTGCCCCAAGGGTTTCACCAAATGCATGGCCCCGGTGGTATCCTACCTGCGGACGAAGGGCGCTTCCCTTCCCCTACCTCGACGATTGGCTGTTGGGGTCCTGCAAACAGAGACTTTACCACGACGTCCACATGACGTTGTCATCCTGACCCGCCTTGGTCTACGAGTAATCCCAAAAAGTCCCCCCTCGAGCCGGCGAGGATCTTGGACTTCATCGGGGCGACGCTCGACTCGACCTCCGCCAGGGCGTACCTACCAGAGTCTCGAAAACTTTGATCCGGGCCGCCGCCCACGTCGTACGGCCCCCACGTTATCTGCGAGAAGCGTCCAGCAGCTCTTGGGTACTGGCTGCGACGACCGCTGTGACATATCTCGCCAGGCTGAGAGCAAGACCTCTTCAACACTGGTTCGTCCGATTTACCCCCCGCGAGACGAACAGACACTCCGACTGCAGCTGCCGGGGGCTCCTTATCCCTCCGATGGGGGCAGTCGCGAGAATTTATGTCGGGGATGCCTTTCCAACAGCCGACACCGAAGGTGACGGAACGACCGACGCCCCCCTGTATGGATGGGGTGCCCACTGCGGCGATCTCAAGTCCGGAAAAATGGGCCGAACGGGCCCCTCTCCATATCAACGCGCTGGAGCTGCTCGCCGCTGGAAAGCCCTACGGGCGTTCCCCCATGCCCTGGCGGGGCGACGGTCCCTATTCTGACGGACAACACCACCGCCGCGCTACATCAAAGAAAAGGGGGGCTCATTCCACGACCCTGCTCGACATCGCGCTCGGCCTGTGGGGAAGGGCATTTGCCTGCCCCGCATCCCGTGGCGGTTCACCTGGCCGGGCAGGAGAACACCACGGCAGACGCCCTCAGCAGAGACACCTCATCCCATCACGAATGGTCTCTCTCCGGAGAGGGGTTCAGACTATTCGGGACCGCTGGGGGGAACCATGATCGACCTCTTCGCACCAGGGAAAACGCGAAGTGTCGCCGATTCTGTTCCAGGGGGCCACGATCGTGCCTCCATCGGGGACGCTTTCCAGTTTCCCTGGACCGGGGGGAAATCCTCTACGCGTTCCCGCCGTTCCCGCTGCTCGGCCGGACGATATCGAGATCCTCGCCGACCGAGCCGACGCGATCCTGGAGCCCCCTATGGCCAGGAAAAGGTTCGCACCCCTGCTACAAGCCGCGCGAACGAGGCCCCGGTGCCACCGACACCGGACCTGCCCCCCCTCCCGGGGGCCGAGTCCTCCATCCGGCCCCACGCCTGGCCCTCCATGCCTGGAGGAATCGCACTGACGATCCCGTGCTCGGTACCGTCCCGCGCGGCCAGGAAGGAACCACCCGTCGCAACTATCAATACAAGTGGCGACGCTTCCACCTTCGCTAAAGAAGGAGTGAGCCGGATCGCCCGCGGGGCTCCGACCGTCCTGCACTTCCTCCTGCACCTCCGGGAACAGGGCCTGGCGTTTCCATCCCTGAAATTACCCCGCGATCGGGGAACCAACCGCCACGATCTGCTGCCTCGGCCTTCTTCAGGAACGATACCGTTAAACGGTTCCTGAAAGGACTTCATACCTACCCGCCCGGTCCCGCCGTACCCCCGTGGTCCCTCTCCTGGTGCTCTCGCAGCTGACGAAACCGCCCCTTTGAGCCGATGGCGACCTCGGATGACAGGCCCTACAAAAAACCGCCTTCCTGGTAGCGGTGACCTCAGCGAGGCGAGCTGGTGAGATCACAGCTCTTCGTTCCGATGAGCCCTTCACGGTCTTCCACAGGGACAAGGTGGTCCTGAGACCTGACATCTCGTTCCTGCCAAAGGTGGTGTCCAGTTTCCATCTCAACCAGGACATCATCCTGCCTGCCTTCTTCCCGAACCCGACGACACCGTTGGAGCGGTCCCTCCACTCCCTGGACGTGCGTCGGGCATTGGCTTTCTACAAGGACAGGACTGCTTCCTTCCGACAGACGCCGCATCTCTTTGTTTGCTATGGGCGACGTCGGAGGGGCCTAAAGTGTCCACCCAGCGCTTCTCCAAGTGGGTGGTGAGGACTATTGAACTGGCGTATGAGCTCGCGAGGAAGCCTCCGCCAGTCCTGCTTCGAGCCCACTCCACCAGAGCGGTGGCTACTTCTGCGGCCCTCCTGCGAGGAGTTGACCTGCATGAACTCTGCCGTGTGGCGACCTGGTCCCAACCATCGACCTTCGTGCGCCACTACAGGCTCGACTGCCGGTCGCGCAGAGATGCCCGGTTTGGACGTGAGGTGTTGGCTTCCGTGCTGTAGGACCTGACCCGCCGTCCGACCGGTAAGCTACACAGTCTCCTAGTGTATGAAGGCACAGAGACCACGAAGAAGAAGAACAGGTTGCTTACCTGTAACTGTGGTTCTTCGAGTGGTCATCTGTGCCATCATACACACCCGCCCTTCCTCCCCTCTTTCTCAGGTCCCTGTAGGTTCTACGGCGGACGACAGAACTGAGGAGAGACCGTTGCTCGGCGGGAGGAGCATGCGCAGTACCGGCGTGGGGGAGGGGTTCCCGCCAAGCGAACAAGCTCTAGAAGTTTCCGAACGCTACCGCGCAGGCGCTAAAGCTCCTAGTGTATGATGGCACAGATGACCACTCGAAGAACCACAGTTACAGGTAAGCAACCTGTTCTTACCATTTCATTAGCACTCTTTTCCTATAGATCTCTTAGAGGTTTGTTTCTGTCCTGAAGAGCTAGCAGTTGAATATTTCTTAGATTTCTTTGTGTTGTTTTATAATGTGTTGTACCGTACATTTCCCAATTGTATGGCATGGCAATTTCTGAAAACTCTACTCCAGCATTAGGGAGAAACAGGTTAGAAATAAAAATTTATTATGATTATGATTGCAAATGTGCAGCACTTTGAAGAACACCATGGGGAGGTCTTAAGGGCATCCCAGGTACCTTGCCTGTAGCTGGTGCCTGTTATGAAAAGGAGAAAGCAAGACGTTCAAGAAGGAGGGATAAAAACAGCTTACCTACCTTTAACTGTGGTTCTTTGAGTTGCAATCTGTGAACTCTCATAGATGAGTTATTCTGTGCCAGCACAGAGCTCTTTGGAAGCTTGTAGCACTGCCTTTTTCATGGCGACCCCGCCCCATCTGCCCTCATAAAGCTGTGTGTTCCTGCCAAACCAAGTTCCAAGTCCCCCCCCACAACAAGAGGCGTGGAGAAAGGGACAGCATGAAGGGAGGAGGAGGGTGGGTTGTGTGAGTTTGCAGATGACCAGTCAAAGATACAGATACAGGTAAGCAGTCTGGTCTTCTTCAGGATCAATGTCAGAACGACCCTACCAAGAGATATAAACATTCAGGAAAACCTTTATATTTGGGTTTGCTGACCAAGAGGGGGTATCCTGCAGCTTACAGTGAGCAGAGATGGCTGCCAGATAGACCTTCAGAAAAGACATCTTTAGTTTGCAGAGATACAGAAAAATGAAGCATATATTTGATTGAAATGTTGTGTGGCACAATATCCTTGGTTTGCAGAAAGGACAGAAAAGAGGCCTGCTTAGATACATAGGAATGTTTCATCAACTCTTTGGGAGCCACAGACATCACTTGTTAGATGTCACCCAATAGGTGCAGGTGGAGTATTTTGCCATGCCACATAGAGAGGACATTGGAGCATCCCAGGAAGTGGCAGAAATTGCCATCAGACAGCTTTAAAAGTCTGGAGGACCACAGCTGACAGGGCCACCATGGGATGACGAGACAGAAGTCTGCATTGTCCTCCTCAATCTTTGTGATTGTCCTTGGAAGGAGAGAAGAGGGGAGAAAGGTGTACACCAGAGGTCCATCCCATGAGAAAAGAAACATCTCTGCTAAGGAGTCTGACCTCTCTAGGTCCCACCTGAAGAACTGAGCACAGTGGGTGCTTGCCAGGGATGTGAAGAGGTTTACTTCAGATGTTCCTCAATGACAGAAGAGATGACAGAGGAGTCCATCTTCCCCTCATGGGAGAACAAGGCCACCTTGCTGAGGTTGTTGCAAGTATGTTGTCAACAGCTGGAAGATGCACTGGCAGAAGGAATATCCCCCTGAATATACAGCAATTCCAGATCTGGAGGGCAAGCTAAAGGAGGGTGTGAGAATGTGTGTCTCCTCGCTTTTGAGGCAGAAGGCTACAGTCATGTTGTCCATAATCACTTGAATGGTCCTGTGTCAAAACAGTCTGTGGAATACAAAAGAGACTTTCCACACGCTGAGCAGTTTGAGAATATTGATATGACACAACTTCTCTGTATTGGATTGTCAGTTTGTGACTGTCAAATCCAGAACGTAGGCACCCCAAAATGTCATGGATGTATCTGTGATGAGGACTGGAGATGATGTATGCTATGCAAAAAGCATGCTCTTTTATAGTGTTGGGAAGGTTGGTCCACCAGAAGAGTCATGAACAATTGAGTGAGGTACTCAGAGGAACATGCTTGGGCTGTCCTGTTCAGGACTGGAGTGATCCAGAAACTACTTCTGCTAGAGGCGTCATCCAGACTCAAGTGATGGGAAAGACCATAGTAATTATTGCGATGAGGTCCAATAAAACCTGAACAGTTCTGGCATGTTGATTCGATAAGAGCGTCTGTATCACGGCTTTTAGGGAAAATGCTCTGTCATCAGGTAGAAATGCTCTGGACTACCTCTATGTATTAATTACATGAAGTTCTGGTCCTGAAGAAAGGACATCATGAGTGGACATCTTGCAAGGCCTGATGGAAAGGAGAAAGGGTCTGGAAGGTCCCTTCCCACTGAAGAGCTTTAACATGGGAAGCTCACCTGCTGCATAAAGGTCTGGCAATAAAGGCAACCACAAGCAGAAAAGATCATATATGTCACCACCAAATATGGAATCCTTGCTCCACAACCTAGACTTTTCTTGAAGAAAATCTTCAGGGCCATAAGCCCTGAGGGAAAGAAGACCAACTGACAAACTGAGAAAATGTCAAAATGCTGAGACTTTCTAATGATCCTACCATGATCACAGACAAAAAGGAATTGGGTTTCAGCAGGAATGTATGGCTTTTATATATCTGCAGGTGTGGGGGCAGGATTATTGTCAAGACACAGCTCTAGAACCTTCCAAAAATCTCTGTGCAGACACAGAATGACCCCTATGTGTAAATCGCAGAGACCACAAAGAAGAAAAGAATTCATGTACTCTGCTCCTCTTTGCATGGTCTGAGTGATAACAGTAATAACAGCAACCTTATGCAGCCTACATCAGGAACATATCTGATCGCTTTTATCTGTCTGGCACACAGTTACCATCTGACTATACATCACCTAAGAGGGCCACATGTATGTGAGTAAACTAAGATGGGAAAGAAACACTGCGGGCACTCCACATCTCTAAGTCAGCTTATCTCTTCACCCCTTGAGAACCAACTTGGATCAAAGAAATGTTTGCAGGGACTCAATAAGAGAATCAATAAAATGGATATGAAGCATAACAAACAGGTACAGGTAAGGGAGGTGTACTAAACTTTCAATCTAGTAACAGAAGGCAAGAAGTCTTAACAAGCAAGGCTAAAGATTAAATGACTTAAAGTAAAAAACAGCAGTTAAGCAGAACTGTTCAGTAGCAAAGCCACCAATCGTATAAGAACTACCTAGAAAACCTACAACATAGTAAATTTTTTTCTTTTGCTTGAGCACAAAATCGTAACTGGAAATGGCAAAACATGATATGAAAGTTTGAGACTGGTGGCTAAAACTTTTGCTTGTTCACATTAATTTTTATTCTAATCTACAGAACTAGATGACTTTGTCAGCATAATTTAATTTTGGAGATTGAGACGCTGATACCTACCATGAATGGTCATTCTAGGGAGGCTGAAGAAGCAATCCACACAATTGGATTGATTCCTCATGCCAACTTGGTCCAGGTAGGAATTCTCAAAATCACAGACGTTTGGGTCTGTGGACTCCCCATCCTCCATGTGACTACATAACCTTGTTTACTGAAGAAATATTGACAAACACAGTATAGAGAAAGAAGGTATGTGTGGGGTTTTTTTTTACCCTGGATGGGGGTGGATTGCTCCTTCAGCATCCTAACCTGACCATTCACAGTAGGTATCAACCACCCATTCTCAGGTAGGTTGAAGAAACAATCCATACAAGTGGATTGTACTCAAGCTTCCACCTAATTAGGTGGGCCTAACTGCTATCCTGCTGCAAGACTGCTTGGAGAATTATCCTCCCAAAAGCAGCCTGTCCTGACTTAAATAAACTGACTTTGTAACAATGGACTAACATGGATGGCTCCTTCCAACCAATTGCTTTGCAAACATCTTCTAATGATGCTGCCACTGTATAAACTATAGTAGCCATCTCTGATCTTGTTTAGTTGCTTTATGACCTAAAGTTCTTGGATGAAATGAGACAAACAGTGCTTCCATTTGTCTTAACCTTTTTGTTCTCTGAATGTACACTATTACTGCCCTCCTAACATCTAGAGAATGCCTTTTTTTTTTCTTTTTTTTTTCTCCAGTTGATGAACTGGATTTAGGCAGAACACAGGCAACTCTGAGGATTGAGCTCCAGGTCTCATTTGCAGTATCTTAAGCATGAATGATGGATCAACTATCAAAGACAGCTTCTCTTTCTCAAATCTGCAGAACTTCAGATTGATGGTCAGTGGAGCTAACTTGGATACTCTTCTTGCCAATGTTATTGCTACTAAAAATACAACCTAGAAAAATAGGAACCACAATGAAGCATCTTCCAGTGGCTTAAACGGTGCCTTTTGTCAAGATGTTCAAAGTCAACTTTAAATCCCATGAGGAATACCTGTGTACCATAGATGGAACCTTCAACACTGCTCTCCCCTAAGGAACCTTTTAATATGAACACGAGATGGCAATGATTTCTGTTTATACTCAGTGACTGTTGACAAAGCTGACACATGTCTCTTTAGTGCATTCGGACGCAACCTTTCACAGAACTGATTGCAAAAACACAAGAACATCATTGATCTCTGCAGCCTGATGCAAAACAGAATTAAAAACTTTCCATGTGTTCTCATAAATTTGTTGAATAGATTGTCTCCTGGATGCTAATATAGTGCTAATGACTGAGTCTGAATAACCTTGGTGCATTAGCCTTCTCCACTCTATCACAACTGGACCTGGATGCAACAAATCCACCATCTGTGGAAGATGATACGGTTCCTTTACAGACATACTCATCAACACTGGCAACCATAGTCTGTGAGAGCAATAAAGAACTATCAAGGACCCTTGAACTGTCTCCAGCTTGATCTTGGTCAAAAGCTTTTGCACTACTGGCAGAGGTGGGAATGCACACAATAGACCTTTTAGCCAAGCTACTGACAAAGTGTCATAAGCCTCAGCATTTAAACTTCCATCTGTGGGAAAAATATTTTACTTTGAAATTCAAGCCAAAGGCAAACAGGTCTATCACAAAACTACTGTATTTGGCTACAACTAATTTAAAGTCTATGTTCAAGTCCCATTCTCCTGGAAATATTTTGTGCTTGCTCAAAAAATCTGGTATCATATTTAGCTTGCCCTTCAGGTAAACTGGTAACAAAGTCAGATGTTCTTCTGACCATCCCAAAATTATATCTGATTCCTTTATTAATTGCTGTGACTGAGATTCTCTTTGATTTGACAAATATGCTTTCACTGACATGTTGCCTGTACATATCTGCACATTCTGATGTTGAATCAGTGATATAAAGTACACCAATGCCAGCCTGACAGATCTCATTTTTTAAAGACTGTTACTCAGAAAACCTTCCGTCTTTGACTACTCTCCCTGCACTGACTGGTCATTGCAATGGCCGCCCACCAGTTATAAAGGCTTGCATCTGTTGTTATTTTCATTCTGTGCTAAGGAATGAAGGAACTGCCATTGCTCAGCCTTGTTTCTAGCACACCACTGCAGTTTCATCAGTGGTAATGCCAGGTTGAAATGATTTTTCGTTATTAATGAAATGATGTGATCTAAGAAACAGTATGGAATCTTGTCCAAAGAACTATTCGTATCATAGGTGTCAAAATTCCCAATACGCTTCCTAAGTGCATTAAATCTGCCACTTTTCTTAATAGCAAATTTGAAACTGTCTGCTTGATTTTTACCTTTCTTTCCTCCAAAAGAAATTCACAGCCCTTCATAGTGCCTGTGTTCCCAAATGAGTTAAACTCATTGCATTCACATGATTCTTTTTGTAATTCACCATGAACCCATAGTGTTCGAAACAATCCAATGTCCTTCTCAGACTTGACTCTACCTTAACTCTGCTCCCTACCTTCACTAAAATGTCATCCAAATATGTGAATAAATATATCCCCTGATGCCTCAAAGTAAGCTATTATTTCATTGACTGGGAGCCAATGTCAGTCAAAAGGGAAGGGCTCTGAACTGAAAGCGATAGCTATTGTACTTCAACCTGAGGAACTGCCTGCACCAACAATCCACAGGAACATGCAAATATGCTTCTGGAAAATCAATAGACCAAAAATAAACCCTAATTCCAAGTTGTCCAAAATAGTGTGCAAAGTCTCCATCTTGAATCTCTGGTACTAAACAAATCCATTTAGGAATTTCAGATTTAGAACAGTTGTGAAACTTCTATTTTGTTTGGACAACGTGAAGAACAGGGAATGCCGTGAATTTCTGATCCAAAGGCACCTCCTCTATTGCTGCTATCTCCAACAGATCACAAATCTCTTTCTGAACAATTTCTCTCTTTAAAATATTCTTTGATACTGGAGATAGGAGAAACTTTTCTTTTGGTTTTCTATGAAACCAATGTTGAAATCTGATGTCACTACCCTGAAGACCCATTTGTCCAAAGTTATTGAACTCTGCAGATGATCAAAATGAAGAAGTCTTCCTCCCATCGGTATCTTCCTCAAGTCAATACAAAGCTCTTCCATCACTAGTAGGATGGTTTGCTCCCTTTCTTAGCTGTTGTTGGCCCTGCTGCTTAAAGTTAAACCTAGGCTTGTTCCTAGCCTCAGGGCTTGTAGCCTTTATAGTCCAGTTGTCTTTGAAATCCTCTTTCTCCTTAAAAAAGAGTAAGAGACATTTCCTGAAATATTTCCTATCCAATTTCTTTTTTTGAATTGTTGGCAGAACCTGCTATTTATGTTTACCTTCCATCAATGCCTTCTCTAATGCTTTCTCACCAAAAAGCAATCTTCCTTTAAATGGCATGTTCACCAGATTAGTTCTTGATTTCTGGTCTGCCTCCCAATGCTTAAACCAGAATGCTCTTCTGTTTGATACTGATCTTGCTGCAAATGCTGTTGTGTCACAACCCACATCAACCACAAACTGAAACACTTTATCTACTTTGCACAGTGCTTTTGCGAAGTACAGGCACTTATGTCTTCTGAGATTTCTTGAAGCCATAACAAGTCAGTCCTAATGAACACTGAAGATGCTACTGAAGCTCTGGCTGCTAGTGCAGATGCATCATGCATGTTCTTAACAGCCACCTCCATTTTCTTTTCATTTGCTTCTCTTAACACTGTGTCTCTTTCTCTTTGGAGAATGGATGTGAAATAAGAACTGAAATGGGACCATCCCCTAATGGAATAGACAACTGGTCCATCATTTCCTTCTCAAACATGTATAACTTCCTACTGTAATTAGTGAACCTCTTATTAAAAGGAGTGTCCCATTCAGAATCAAATAATTTATTAAACATTCCAGGTATTGGAATTAAGTGTTTTGTGCCAGTACTAGTTGAAGAACTGTTGTAAGTCTCCTTAGCTTTCTGCTGTTCCATAACATTGTCCTGACCTGCACTAATTCTTCAATTTTCTTCAACAAACTTTTGAAACTATCCACTCCAAACAACCTACTGCTGCTTTGCTCCTTTGCATCCCCCACATCAAATCCTCACCGGGCTGTTAAACCTGAATCCTTCAGGTCAATCATATATTCTTGTGCTTTAGACACATTTTCTCTCATTAGATCGGACAAATAATGAAGAAACTGCTGTTGAAAGCTCATATCCTGATTCATCTGAAACGGTGCTCTTCTTTCCTCTGCAGCATGCAGAACAGATTCTGCTCTCTTGACTGCACCAGCTTTCCTGACTGGCAGCTCAACTTCTTTGCTTCAGTTCCACCTCTATGCCTGGAATCTGAGTTTTCAAGATGGCGACTTGAAGTTGCACCTGTGCCTCTGAGCTGCATTGACCCATTTTCACCATTGGGAATCTTTCCAGTCACAGAGTAAAGATTCATTTTATACTTACTTTTTACTTTTTTAATTTTTGCATACTGGTATGATTCGGAGAAGAACAGCTTTCTGTTTCACTTTCACTGGAGGTGATAAAAATCTTCTCTAATACTGACTCAGGAACCCAGTCTGAGGCCCTTTTTTGTAAGGCAAAATATCCTTTTGTGTCAGTCTGCATATTTGACTCATCCTCCTTGACCTGCATACATGCAGTCTTGCGGGTATTTCATTTTATAAATTCCTCTTCCACTTGTCACCTCCTTTTATCAAAAGGTAAGTGGGGGTCGTTGCTATCAATGTCAGGATCACCCTACCTACACTTCTTCTTTGTTGAATCTATAAAAACTGATGCTACAACTACTACCCTAATAAACTTGCTTTTAACCAATTAAGTTTTAAACTGATAGAATTATAGTAAAAGTAAGGTGAGGGAGAGGGAAATTAAAGTTTGACCAGTTGGTAAGATAGGAAGATAAACTGAGGGGAGTCAACGGACATAACAGTTTAGAATTTTGAGAACTCCTGCCTGGATGAAGTTGGCATGACAAATCTATCCAATTGTGTGGCTTGCTCCTTCACTCTAGTGGAGAATAGGAGAACCTCATATGTTGTCAGCATTACTATTCTCTCTATCCAACCCTTTCCTGCTTCCCAAATCTCATCTTAAGACATATCCTGCAAGTAGTAGATATCAATAAAATATGTCCAATAGTTTTGTACAACATCTTCAGCGAGATACTAAAAAATTAACTAGAAGAAAGGAAGCCAGACTAAGCCTGTACAGAAATTTCTCCTTTGTAAGAGAGAGAAAAAGAAAAACGGAGAGACATAGTTGTGAGCAAGGGAAAGAAATCAGACTCCTAGTTATAAAAAAAACAAATAAACATGAAAATCCTATAGATCATATGTAGGACACTGCATAATAACATAAGCAAAACTACAAATTAAGGTTTGCACCTACTTCATCAAGCTCTGTGGTTATGTTTCCACTACTGCTTGTAGGAAGATCTCCTATCTGAGTTTTAGGGGCTTTTGGTGTAGGACCTCGTCGACTTGTGATAGCAAATGCAGCTTTCTGATGCCTATACAGTGTGATTATACCCCTATGCTTGGTCACGGTATGGTGCATGCCATCTC
Source organism: Ctenosaura bakeri (assembly GCA_948474755.1). NCBI lineage: Eukaryota > Metazoa > Chordata > Lepidosauria > Squamata > Iguanidae > Ctenosaura > Ctenosaura bakeri. Next base: position 78,399 of record CAOLHI010005584.1, read on the forward strand.
TTTCAGAATTTGATCCTAAAAAGAAATAAAAATAATTGGAAACACTTTCACAGCTATAACTGAAAACATTTTTACAACTAGGCTATTGTGCTGATAGAACCAGCAAGGAAAACCATGAACAAAAGCTTTCTTTTATTTGGAAGGAGAAACAGAAAGTAAATTCCAAGTGTGAAATATCAATTCACAAATATACCTGTAAGATAAATTACAAAAAGAAGTATGGTCACCTAGAACAATCATTCTGAAATACAAAAGCCTAAATCCAGTTGCTGCTTCCCACAAGACACATTGAATCAATGGCATTTACACTGGCATCTGCTTAGTGTTCAGCAACTAATTTAGGGGTTCTATTCTACTAGGGACTATCAACTGAATTTGACCAAAGCTATTTAATAAAGTGGAATACAGGTGGAGGCATTCAAAAACAGGGAGAAATAAAATGAATAAGGATAACTTTGGAAGACATTTCCACACACTTTCCTGGAATCAGCCCTGGAAGTGACACTCTGGTTCACACAACCCTTCCACTGTTTCTGTCACCATGGAGAGTAGTGGATGAATGAAACATGGTGATTAGATACAGGATGTTCCATGGCATCTCACAGACATTTTCAAGTATCTAAGTAATTAAATTTGGGGATAGACATTCCACACACCCCATCAACGTAAAAATAACGGAAGACAGCCTAAAGTCCCAAACCTACTATTATGGGTGGGTTTGTAGAGAAAGTCAACACCTGAACAGGCTTTTGTGCACGAAATCAAAATCAAGGAAGCTGACATCCATATGTATCCAATTCCTTACAAGAGACTTGAAACACTGAAAACACCATGAAACCATTATCCTTTTAAAATGTTTCTTATTAAAAATGCTACCCTTTAAAAATACAATGGTCATCAACCAAAATGAATAAGCACCCAGATTTAAAAGATTTAGTAGCTAGATGCTGTGATAGTTTGTCATGGTTTGGTCATACAAAGCCCACAGTTTTGGGATCCAGTTCCTTCTCTCACAGTATGCTGCAGTTGAGAATTAGATACATCATTTCATCCAGACTGAAGTGCACAATCTAATCCTATCAGAAGTATCAAAGGTTGTACTGGAACCATAAACTGAAACCTTCTGCTATTTTGAAGACTAACAGCTTGCTAACTCACCTTTTGAATTTTCATGACTGGTCAGAGGTTGTGCAGGACATGATGCCAAGGGAGTAAGATGAGGATCCACACAGAGTGAATTACAAAGGTTTTTTATGATCTTTGAGTTGGGACATGGAGATCGTGTTGTGCACTGCTGAAGTAACTTTGCTATGCACAAGGCAGCATAATTTTGTACTAACGTATTTTCTTCTTTCTTTACTGCCTCCATTAGTGGCTTTATGACTGGATTTAATTTTTCTGGAAGTTGTTCCAGATTGACAACAGCACAAGCAGTAAAAGTATGTACTCTCAAGTGTAATGTTTGCCATTCTTGGTTTGTTTCAGTAACAGTCATTTGGACTTGTTGTCGTTTGCTTTCTAGCTGTTGTAAAACTTTAGGATTCAGATTAAGAGAGGATGTGACTTCACTGAAGATGGTAGTGACCTAAGAAAAGAAAAATTAGTCAAAGGCAAAAGCATTTCTATTGCTACATAAGAAATAAAGCACACTGGAGTATTTAAAAGCAATGGAACACATGGTTGTAAAAACCGATACCCATCTATGATTTTGTTTGTTACACAGGTAATGTCTTAATTGCTGTATCCTTAGAAGTTTGTTGTTGTGTGCCTTCAAATTGTTTTCAACGTATGGCAATCCTAAGACAAGCCTATCCTGGGGGTTTCGCAGCAGAATTTGTTCAGAGGGAGTTTGCTTTTGCTCTCCTCTGAGGCTGAGAGAATGTGACTTGCCCAAGGTCACCTAGTGTGTTTCCTTATATGAGTGGGGATTTGAACTCTGGTCTCTAGAGTCATAGTCCATCGCTCAAACCACTACACCACACTGGCCCCATCTCTAGCAATGGTAGAGTGCATATTCAAGTTCCAAAGAAGACTACACTTAGAACCTAGTAGGAAAGGCAATAGTTATGGTGTTCTAATCTAAACAAAAAGGATAAAGGTGGTAAGTGAACAATGGAGAAGGAAATAATCTCACAGAATGCTGAGCAAGGCTTTCCAAAACATTTAAATATATCCATATTACTACATATAAACACACAAGCTTTCCCTGTTCCCACATTTCATTAGCCTGTAATGAAAAGCTCCTACATTATAATGATATTAGTTTCCCTACGTTGCTCTTGTGACTAACAATTGTTTCTTTTTCTTCCTCATCCACAATATGGGGCAACATCCACAAAGAATATTTGTCTCCAGGTTGATAACCATAACATCTTAAAATGCAACTGGTAGAGCAACAATCCCAAGCTATATTCCTGTATATCTACTATGTTCATATAGTCAAAGACATGCCCCTTATGCTCTTTGCCTTAAGTTCTAGTGAAAGGAAGCTTCATCAAACAGCATTTTGAAAATAAATGTTTATGAAAATAAGCCCAGAGTGGACATCTCCTAATATTATCATCTGATGGAACAAAAGTGTCTATGGCAATTTTAATAGACGAGTTCATATAAACAGGTTAACATATTGGCAAAGGGTGATCACCTGTTTAATGACTATTTTAAAATGTATATTTGGTAAAGTCATGCTATAGTCCAAAGGCACCGCATGTACAATGGGGGACAACCTATTTATGCAGAATATTCTCTTTGCAACCACAGCACCCACAACCAAAAAGACAAGTAGCTTTTTTTAAAAAAAGTTCCATCTGCAGGCCTGTTGGTCATCAAGGTGCACACAGTGGCCAGGAGCTAACAGAGTACTTCCACTGGATGTGTGCATGCTTCTGCCAGCAAAACTGGGATTTCCCTCTTCACACTGCAACACTCTTGTGGCATCACGAACCTGCTCCACAGGATTTCTCAGCTTTATAGAACAACTTTTCAGGGTGTGCAGGAGCTGCAAGAATGAAGAAGATCACTCCCATCCAACTTCATCAGCAGAAGCAGCAGAATCCACTAGAAGTACACTGCTTGATCCTGGCTACTCTTTCACTCAACTGTGGCTATGCTCATGGCTATCGTTAGTAAAGACTGTTTTGCTCCTTTACAGGATGAAATCAAAAGCAAGGGGCTGACTATGGGGTGTTCCATATTTTTGCCTTTTAATAAGACTACACAGGTGTTTCAATTCCTCTGATTATTTTGGAATTTCAGAGGGATTAGACTCCATTCATCACCAGTCAAGCCTAGCCATATTAAAGCAATAGTAACTCACTGACTTATTCTATTATTTTGATTAGGCAAAGAAATGGCTGTTACTGTATTATTCACAAGATCTCAATAACAGATCTGGAATCAATGTGCTCATTCACTATTGTATTTTTACAGTTTTTACAATGGGCTCATTTACAATTTGAAAGTGGCTGTGGCACAAACAACATTCCCTCAGACAAATGACATCTTCAATAATCAAATGTGTTTCAGAGAATTACTGTACCCCTTTAGAAGTCTAGTACACTAATATTTTCCTTGAATTAAAAACTTCTTTACTGTAGTTACCTTTAAAATCTAACAGCTAAACTTAGAGAATCTAAGATGCTTATTACCTTGCATGCAAAATTAAGATCTGTCTGGCACTGAACTCGTTGGAAGATGACTTGAGAAAGGAATATTCCCCCTCACTCTTAAAAGAGTTGACTCAGGTAGATCTCAATCTTGGGTCGTTGGACTATAACTCCTATCATCCATGGCCACTAGCCTGGGATGATGATAGCTGCAGTCCAAAATAAATCAAGGAATCAAGGCGACAGTGTTAAATCCCCTCCAAAATGGAAAGGGATCTTCATGTAAAGATCTCCCAAAGCCACTGCTTTCTACAGTTCTGATCTGTGACATAAATTAGGATCATACTCATATATATGTGCATGAACAGGATTATTTTAAAATCCACCTTCAGTGATACAACTGACAGCTTTTACCCATCTGGCGACCACTACTGTTCAGGTAACTTTTCACACAGCTCACTTAAAGATGAGGGACTTGCTTTTTCATTGATTCACTCACCAGTTCATTAGCTTGATCTATTGTAAACACACTGCAATTTACTCTGCTGGCAATGTCAATATTTGCATCAGTAAATGAAGAGATGAGTTGTTTACATTCATTCTGCATTCGGGTGAAGGGGACAGCAATTTCATCATAATAAAGATGCTCAGAAAGGACACCAAGTAAGCGTGACTGGACAGCAAGAGTCACCACTTTATTTTCCTAAAAATGAATACAGATTTCAATCATCATGTTGCTACCAAATGAGCTACTTTTACATATTGATTCTAAGCAATCATCAGTTTTTTTTAAAAGGAGGATAACAGTATTACAAGCTGAGTGATATACTTTCAATAGCTACAACTGATATAAAGTCATGATTCAATAATGCACAAGTCTATGCATGTCCACTATGATTAACAGGACTTGCTCATAGGTAAGTGTGCTCACTGATTTCAGTCTTACTATACTAATAAATATACTATACTAATAAACCAAAAGATAAGATTCTAAGTTGTTACATGGAATGCAGTGAGAACACAAGGTTCCAAAGAACTGATGGAAATAGTTCTGAGTTCCCAGCAGGATTTCAGGCTTTTATACAGTCATCCACTCCATCCACTCTCAGTGACTTTCTGAAAGCGAAGTTTGATACTACATATGAATATAACATTCTCATATTTAAAAACAACAACAAACTCAACCCACTTTCTGTATGCCTGAAAGCATATCTGGTCCCTGCTTGCATGCCCTGAGGCAAGACAGTCCCATCTATCACACGTTTTCAACTTGAAAATTAGTAATCTTGCATTTCATCTATCAACACCATAAAGAAAAGTGTAATCTGCAGCAAAATTATAACTTCAATGTATGGAACAGAGGCAGAAATGATTTACATTTGAAACAATGTCATTTTTATAGCAGCAAGCGTCCTACCTTCTGCAAGGCAGCCCACTCACAGATTACTAATGCGACACTAAACCTCTGCAAAGCTGACTTGGAATTCAAGTGGAAAAGCAATAGCTGAGCTAGTGATTCAGCTGGCTTTATTTCCTGGGAAATGGCATTCACACTCTGATCACAAATGCAACAGCAGAGTGCTCCAAGCAATCTGGAACAACAATCAATGTTACATTAGTTACATTTCAAGTAACGCAGTGTTCTGTACAATTTTAACTTGAGCTGTGTTATAAGCATCTTGTTTATAAAGTCTTACTGCTTTAATGTTTTGTTTAAGATTTTCAATAATAAACTGACTTTGCTGCCATCATCCTGGCTCTCATAACAACATAATCCCTGGTTGCTGGATCTTCAGCAATGCTTTCTGCACCAGCAATGTATTCTTGTATCACTTCTTTAGTCGGGGTTTGCCCTTGCCGCACCTTGCCACCTGTCTTTTCCTGTGAAGAAAAAGATAAATGATGCTTTTTCAGCAAGTTTCATTTGATTCCAAATACACTATTTTTGTTATTAAATCTGAGCTACAAACATTAGGAATGTATATTTCTATCACATATTGGTTTTACTTGAAACTTTGAAAGTCATTCACTCTCTCACACACATACTATTTAGTCTTCTACTCTAAGCTCTGCTTCAAGGACAATGAGGAAATGTACTACCAAATGCAAGCAATACTTGAAAAGCACTTAAGATCTTGAAGTAAACAGCCTGCACTAACTGCTTGTATCTATATCTGCAAGTGATGGCGGCAGAGTATAGATTTTTATATCAAGCCATTGAAATGAGAAAGAATCATGACACTGTCAATGAAAGGTTTTGAAACCATTCAGTGACCTTTTAAGACAGTGGAGTCCTGAAAACATGATTTACAAACCCACCTGTCAGCAGATGAGAAAATCTGATTGTGGAAAGCAACAATACTTAAGGAAAGAGATTGCACTATAGGAGCTAAAACAGCTGCAGAGGGAAATTAGACAACGTTTTGGATGGCGAAATTTCTGTTCTTTAGTTCTGAACAGCATTTGCAAGAGCTTCCTCCTTTGTCTCCTCTACTGCCTGCCTGTGAAATACAGAAGGTTTGACTGGCGGGATGAGGAAGGGAGGGTGCCAAATCATTTCTCATTTCTTTCCTTTTCCACCTGCACAGATGCTTCCTTCATGCAGTGCCTCCTTCTGCCCTCCAACTGCACCATTCCTTTTTTGCAACTTAGTAGCTATTCTCAAGCTTTCCTCCTTCTTCTTGATAATATATTGCTTCTAAGTAACTGTCAATTATTTCTTGCATGAATTTACTCTAACAGAGGTAATTATTTTTGAAGAACAAAGAAGCTTTGCTTTGCAGACTGACTGGTTGGGGAGCAGAGGGTAGACAGGGAATGCAAATCCCCCTGTTACTTCCTTCAGCTCTTTTCCATGTTACAATCCTGCTCTCACTCTCACTCATTTCCTCTTTCCATGCCAGAAAGAAAAAGACCTTTGTCTTGTCCTCTGATTGCTGATTAAGAGATAAAACAACCTGCCCAGGCCATGAGCTCATCAGGAGAGGCCATTCTCTTAGTCCTTCCACTATCACATGTACAGTTGGTGGCAGTGCAAGAGAAGGCCTTCTTGGTGGCTACTCCTAGACTTTGGAACTCCCTTCCCAGGGAGGACAGAGTGGCTCCCTCCTTGTTGTCCATCTGTCATTAGGCTAAAATCTTTTTAAATCTGACAGACTTTTAAAACAGAAAGTTTTCAAAGAATGGGCTAGAGGATGCTGTATTGTTTTAAATCAAAATGTTGAGGTCTGAATTATTCTAATACTGTGAATAGTTCAATTCTATTTTAATGTTAACTTTTTATATGTTTTTAATTATCTTGTTCTTTTGAACTGCAAGCCACTCTGAGTACCTATTCCGAGGGGGAAAGCAGGATATAAAAATATTGTTGTTGTGGTTACTACTACTACTAAAACCACTGCAACAAAAAAATGTTAAAGGTTTGGAGAAAAAATGCGAACAACTTTGCTTGAAAAAGAAAGATCATCTCTCTTGAACTTTTAATCCTCTCACTGAAAACAGAATTTTTACACGGCTATGCTGGACCGTTCCAAGGGAGCAGGGGCAGTGCCCTCAGAAGACAGATGTGCAGAGGATTCAGGCTTATGGGGAAGAAGGCCATTTGTGTTATTAGCCTCTTTCATTCAGTGGAATAACACATTCAGTGTAGGCTGACACTTGCCAGATGGAAAGGGAACAACTCTATTCCCAAATACCTCTATATTTTTGCTTTCTACCAGATATGGTTTCTGGCTACTAACCCTACATATAATTTGCAGACATGTGTCTACATATAATGTGCAGACAACTAAGTATTTAAAAATATAGAGAATCAGCAGCAATAAATGACATTTTGTTAAAAAGCTTTGTTCAATGCTTCTTATTTCAACAGTGCAAACAGAAGGAATGAAAGAAGGGAAGAAATACTTACTGGATATAAGGCATAACAATATTTTATACTTTATGTGTACTGTATATTTACAGCCCAAAGAAGACACTGCATAGTTAGCAATAAGCATGAAAGCTATGATAGAGTCTGCTTACTCAGTACGTTAAAAAGATTATATGGCCATTTAATAATTAGTACCTTCTGACAAGTATTTTTTTTTCAAGGACAATGTTATATTTCTTTATTTAACTGCCCAAACTATTATTTTTCAGTACTGGGTTTTCATGCTTAGACCAAGGTTAAGTGCCAACATGCACTACTACGGAAATACTGACTTACAGAAATTATGGCTCTTTCAGCAACTTGGAAAATAACTGATCCTGAATTTCTTAAATTAAGAGAAGAGCCTATTGTGATGTTACAAGTATTCCATTCTAGCTGTCATGGCACAGTTAAAAACTACTTTCCCAAATGTTTTGTCCACTGTAATTTCTTTTCTGACCTTCAGTCTAGCTTTCACTTCTAGCAACATATTCAAATCAATAGGCAAATGAGAAGGTTGCATCATTAAGCAGAGCCAGGCTCCCATCCACGGACATGCAGCTGCTACCACATACTGTAAGGTAGCCTTGCTTAACAGTTCAAGCCACACCTATGAAAAGGAAAAAGAAACAATCATACACAAGGACAAACATTCAAATTTATGAAGGAGCAAAGCAGATTTAAGGTCTAAAATGATATATACCTTATGTATTAGTTCCAGAATTTCTTGATTACTTTCTAAAATACAGAACTGAAAGATATGTCTTAACATGTCTTGCAAAATGGGAGTAAGCCAGGCTGCAGAATCCTAATAAAAGAGAAAGAAAATATTCAAGTTCATTATTTTAACAGATCAAGTTCAGAATCTAACATAAATTTCCTCAGACAATGGTGGTGGCAGTGATGGGGACAACATACACTGCCTTCTCTGCCCCTTCTTCTTTTTCTCCTTGCTGTTTTTCCCTGCTCTACTTCCTCCCATTTTCTCCCCCCAAGTGTTCTCTCTAACTCTTTTGCTCTCACACATACATATACTCAATCTCTCCTTCTCCCTCCCCTTCCCTGCGGTGCATTTGCATGTATGCACTCATTCTCCTCGCTCCTCCCCCTCACCATATACCTTCTTTCTCTTTAATCTTGATTTTGCATACTACATATTAATTGGCTGTTTTAACTGTGTTTTGAGATGGTTCTGTATTACAAAACTTTAGTAATGTTGCAAAATGCTTTGCCTTTTTCAAAGAAAGGCAAGTATAGGAATTAAAATGACATATAGGACTTCTGCTTAACTAGAGATTAAGTATGCATTAAATTTCTTTTTTCTGTTCTAAAGTTAGCTACTACATCACTCTCACCTGATCTTGTGTAGACAAGAGGGTAAACAGAGTTTCTAATGCCGCTTTTCGAACCGAAGATATTGTATGATGTAAGAATGGCCAAACACGTGGTACCAGAACTGTAAGTGACTGCTGAATACTGAGGTGCAATAGACAGAAAATAAAAGATCAAGAAAAAGTTAAAACTCTTGTCTCTTAATATTCACACTTTAAAAGAAAAAATATTATTTTTAATGTTTTATTAACAAGAAAAACACATTCTCTATATTATAACATTTAGATATTAATTAATGGTACTATGTAAGGATAAGACTCAAATATACACACACACACACACACACACACACAGAGCGAGAGCGAGTGTGTTCAGCAGCACTGCACAGTGATCTGTAGACAAGATTAAACATAGAATTTCAAAAATGCTAGCCAAGCACTGGTTTCGGTTCTGCAAAGTCCCTATTACACAGTTCCAATCCAAAGTACCTTTTTGAAGTTATATATCTCTTAGTTTCTGCCAGAAACAAGTGGAATGCTTACTAGCCCATACTTAGATGGCTTGCACAAAGTTACATGTCCACAACAAACTTTGATCTTGGTGAGAAGAATCCAAAGAGAGGCAAAGATGCACTAGAGCGCTTAAATCAGACTACCAGAAACAATTAAGGGTACTAGGGGAAAGTTTGTTCTCCAGTTTTGAATGAGATTGACAAGGATTTCCTCTTTCCCAACCATTCTTTTCTCAAATAATGAAGATCTGTGTGGCAGTCTGTGGGGGCACAATTTCTCCGCTTCTGGCCCTCTCCATGTAAAAAGATGCTTCACTCCTCAATCTCTTTGCAGCCCCAGTCTCTGCCATTCACCATGAGAACAGCCTTTCCCAAAATTTCTAAGATCCTGCAATTCACTCCCCTTTAATTCCTTATCTCTACAATGTTTCTTCATTTCCTACCCCCATTAATTTGGCATTATATTTTGCAAAAATTAAGCTCCTAAAGCCACATCAGTAAAGAAAGAAGAGTATATGTTTAAACCATAAAGCAGGAATGTTTGCATGTTAGCATATCATTAAGAGCACGGGCTTAAGGCTAGTTCCTTAAGCAAATCTAACTAAAAGCAAAACAGTAAGGGAAAAAAGCCTGAGAAACTAAGCACATAGCCAGCATAAAATTAAACCTAGAAACTTCATATGAAAGGATTACAAGAATCTGATGCCTTGTGAAATCACCTGTAAGAAAACTGATGAAATCTAACCGCAGCCAGCAGTGATTGACCACTGATAAAGGGCTAGTAGGCTCTCAACCCTGACTGAAAGGTAAGATAGTTGTTTGCATTACTGAAGTCTAGTGAAAAATCTCCCACTAAGTGGACAGACATTTCCTGGAGATACTAAAAAAGTCAGCTGTTGAGAGATGAGTTTGGCTGTTACACAGACTCTACCATGCACATAGCTGGTTCTGACCCTGCTGTTTCCAACAGCTCTGATGCTGATAATGCTGTTCCTGGCTGAAAAAAACAAAACAATAGGGTGGTCTGGTAAGAGCAAGAGGGAACCTCTGCTCTCAAGCAGGTTATAATAACAATAAAATTATTGTTGTTATAAGGGATACTGCAGTGAGTTGCAATGCCCATGGAAGATGATTATCTTTCAGGGATGCCTGGGACGCCTGTTATGTATGTACATGTGTGAGTGCACATATGAACATACGTATGTGTATGCATACACATAACTTTAACTTTCTTGATCGGTTAAGTATAGAGATGCATGTTAGGAAAGCAGAGGAAGTAAAAGCAAATGTATCAGATGTTCAGTGAGTGTAGATCAATGTACAATGCTTCTTAATAAATATGGCCAAGATGAATATAAAAGGAATCTGATGATGATGATGTCAAAGTTGATGACTTGCCTGGAATGTGTCCAGACAATGAAAAGTTTGTATTTCTCCCTTGGGAGAGTGTACATTTGTATATCTACTACAATCTTTATAACAAATTACCTAAAAGATTCTAAGAGCTGGCTCCTTCTCTCATGTAAAATTTGGAGATTCCAAGACTTAAGAGTGTTTACATGGAGCGTTGATGCTAATTTTGTTTGTCTGGATTATACTGCACACCATGATCTGGTGGCTTGGGTGACCAGAAGATGATAAGTATCTCCAAACAGATATAGATTAGCTGACAGATGGCAAAGAACCCTCAATCCCTCCATTTAAAGAGACAGAGGTGACGTTACACATTTCACTCATCTCTTATTCCTCCCTTCCACAGCAGAAACAGAAGAAAAAGCTAATGAATATGGGGGTAGGTTGCCACTTGCTGGGTGGCAAGGAAAAGATATTGTGCACGTATGCACAGGCACTTTACTCCATTCTTGTTGGCCAGCAGGAATAATTTTAGGCTGCTAAGCTCCAAGATAACATGTGAAAGCCATCCTATCTACTATTCCTCCCCTCCTATTTATTGCACCATCCCATCTTGATCTTTTGTTGTTACCATCAAAATGTCAGTCTAAGTTCCATGATCTGGCACTAAAGTGCATGCATAAAAACTTCCTTCCCTACTTGAAGCTTGCTTCCTTTGTAGTACCTTTAACCCTTTCTTTTAACCCTCGCTACAGTTCCAGACAATACACACCTGAAACTTACTGTAAAAATCTATTACACATAGGCTAAATTACACAAATCTATGATGGGACTTTTCTTCCCTGAAACAAAAATAAAAGTTGAGTTGCTAGCAAAAGAAAAGAGCAAGAATACGGTTATCTGTATTACCTGCATTTTTGGACCTGAGAGTAAGTCAAGAGGGACGAGAGAAGGGTCATTATACTGTTTGTGGAAGCTGTGAGGTCATCAAGATCTAGAAGTGCATCCCATAGTATATTAAGAATAAAAGGTACCTAAAATGTAAATACAGACATGAGACCAAGTTACTTTCACAAAATATGCTCGATGCTTTGAATTTTTTCCAGAACACAAACAAAATAGATAAATAGATAGACAGACAGACAGACAGACAGACAGATAGATAGATAGATAGATAGGGGGTATCAGTGTACTCAACTTACTTTCTCTGGCTGAAGGTGGACGAGGCTTTCCACTACTGGCACTAAAGATGCTGCAGCAACAGCTCTAACATCATCATCTAGATCTTGTAGACCTTCTGTTATTGCAGGCAAGACTTTAGGCAATAGAGTATCAATCAGATCCTGCAAAAGCAAAAATTGTTAGGTTTCATATCAAAAGATAAAGCCAACATTTCAAATGTATAGAGATTATGTCTTCTTTATACAGTTTACCATAATACCAGCTAACAGTGAAGTCATATAACTTAATGAAATGGACTAATAAAAAAATAAGGTTTTTCAAAACAAGAGACTGCTTAGACAAGGTATATACAACCTCTTCACAACCCTAAAGGCCACATCTGGGGTGTGCTAAGGGACCAGGGAATACAAACAACAGGAGTGTACACGCACCCAACTGCCATCTCAAAACCCATTTACACATGCTCCCCACCACATGAGTGAGCACACGTTTTCTATACATGTATCTTAGTACATAAGCTGTAGACGTTAACTTTTCCCACTCCTATTAATATCTTGGAATTGCTTGAGGGAGGGAGTAAAAGCTTTCATTACCAGTCCTGCAATCTTGAATGAAATTATTGTTTCTCCACTGCAACTAGTGGGAAAAGGCAGCAATATGGAAGTGGGATCTTTGGACTACAGAGGCTTTCATCTTTAATACCTGCTCCACTCTACCACTCACCAATCACCCTTGAGTTTACAGTCTTTCTGTCACTGCTTGCAACTGGAGAACAGCTATCTCAGGAAGAGGATCATGAGAGACTAGAAGAAGCTTTTACTTTTCTGCCTAGCTTATCAGGCAGATAATGGGAGAAAATGGATGGAGAACACATAATGGGTTGGAGAGAGAGCACATATACTTTAGGTAATGCAGTGGAAAGCATATTTGTAAATTAAAAGAAAAATAACATCTATCCAGTTCCAGAATTTCATTTATAGGTATTTTACAAATATCAAAAATAAATACAGGATAAACCTACGCTCCCCATAGCTGCTGATTAGTCAGGAATGATTTTCACTACTGGCTTTACTTGGCTAAAACCTTCATACACATGCTTCAACCCAATGGGATAATACCACACTTTAAGTACTCTTACAACACTTAAACTATAGCAGCACTTAAACAAACCGTGACACCTTGATGAAACTTAAACCCATTACCTGACGAATTGCCAAAGCATACTTTATCCCCAGCAGACCACCATGTCTCACTTCCCACTGCTCTTGTGCAAGTAACTTCAGCAAGATAGCCACAGTTTTATGAACTCCACTCTCATTCATGTATTTGAGCACTACTCCCAAAGTCTGAGCACAAGTCTCTCGCACTGGTGCCACAACCTAAAATTTAAGAGAAACAGCAATAAACAGGATAGTAGAAATACAAGAAAAACATAAGCCCAGTACACACACTAGGTTTCTAAGGCTGATACTTACCTCATCTGAAACAAAATCACCAAATCTATCTAGTGCAAATACACAAAGAAGTCTGATAGCCAAGTCTTCCAGCCAGTCCTGGTGTTGTTGAAACATCTGTTTGATAAACAATACATTTTTAATTGACTGAAGTGTTTAAATATTTTGCAATGCATAAAAAGAGGTGTCACTTCATCTCACTGATGGAACTAAATGAACATGTTGAAGAATGATACTAAGTTAAAAAAACAAAGATAAAGACACATCTGTTCTTTGACACTAGATACTAGCAAAGTATTGAGAAGCAACTACAGACTAGAGACTGTCTTATATCTGCAAGAGAATGAAAATTTAGAATTCAAAGGTTGTAAAGTATTATTTCAGGGTATGGGTGAGTGGTGTTATTTTTGAGTGCTCTAGCACATAACAACAACTGAGGGAAAAAACTGAGGTTTAAGTCCAGCCCTTTCTTTGCTATCTTCCATCAGAATTGAACTGTGTTTAACCTAGCACAAGCCATTCTTTCAACCAAACCAAACAACACGTGTCAAAATACAATTTCAAGCCTGACAAACCCAAACTTCCTGTTTGGTTTGCATCTTGTAAGACTTTATATTTAACTCTTTGTTTCTTGCTTTGTTATATAAACTTGGACAGATCCTTCTGCCATTGCTTAGAAGGCTATCAAACTCAGACGGGCACAACCTGAGGTTTGGATGGCAAGGATATTTCTGGTATGATAAATTAAAGGGAATATGGATTTTAATAATCATTTTGTGAAATGTGCCTCATTGTGAATATGGAATAGGTATAAACCTAGGTTGTGCCCAATGCCACTATTGTGGGTTTCAGCACAAGAGGCTTTAGCAAGACAACAGATAAAGAAAGATGCTTAACCTATCAAGACTTGCTAGAAAATTACTAACGACAACACAAAGTTAAGGCAAAAAAAAAGTTACTAGCAGAAGGATATACTTTCCAATGGCTTTTTATCAACAATTAGTTGAAAAAATTAAGATGGATAAAAGAAAGCATGATTTTGAAAAATGTAAATCTGAGTTTGAAATGCGTCTGCATATGGTTGAACATGTGACTGGTAAAATGTATGAACTGTTGTTGACTCGATGTGGAAGAAGAACAAGTTAAAGATTGTACGATAAAGCAGGCTCAGAATAAGGAATATAACATACAGATGGAACAATGGGAAAAGATGTAGTTAAAAGGGTTGAAATTTATGAAATGTTATGATCTTAAAGAGAATCTTTACAAAATGATGCATCATTGGTATATGACCCCAAGCAGGTTTGTTACAATTTATGAAGATGTTTCAAATGTACGCTGGAAGTGTAAACAGCATGAAGGGACATTTTATCATATGTGCTGCGACATATGAAAAAGCTACAAGGTGATGTGTCCAAGTACATACTTATATTCAGAGGATTTCAAAGGTGAATATCCAATTAAAACCAGAATTTTTTCTTTTGGGACTTTTGGAAGAAGAATTGGAAAAGAAACGTGGAAGACCACCATAATATATCACTACAGCAGTACGGTTGTTACATGCACAAAGATGGGTGATTTCAACATCAAATGACAGTAGAGGACTGGCTATTAAAACTGACTGACTTAGCAGAAATTTATTCTTTAATTAAAGAAAAATCATCAGTGACTTTTGTAAAGGATGGGTACCCTTGATTTGCACAAAAAAAAAAAAAAGGGAAAATGAGGTGATAACACTAGGTTTTGAGAATTAGTAGAACTGATTTATCAGAAGTGTAGGAAGTAATTTTCAAAGTGGGGAGTAAGATGTTTATGTTTATAAAGAAGAAAGTCGGAGGTCACTTATTTTTATATAGTTTCCTTTATATTTCATATGCTTCATCTATCTTCTTTTTCTTTCTTACTGTATCTGTTTTTTAAACAGTTATATCGTTTAATGTATATAGACAACTTCTTAATAAAAATAAATTAAAAAATAACTGTACTGTGTTCTTTATACACAAAGGAGAACATTAAAACTGTAACACACAAACATCCCACAAACCAAACTAGTACCAATTCTATCAGTTAATTCAATGTTGACTGCTTTGCGGTGAAACTCTGAGAATCAACAACAAATGACAGCATTTTTTTAAAAAACCAATTATTTACTGCTGAAAGTATATTCGTTGATGCTAGATTTGATAATTGGTTAGGTGCACTAACACATTTAACTGGCAGGACGTATAAAGTAGTATTTACAAGATTGCTAAATAAGGGTCATTTTAACATACACAATAGCTAAAAACAGAGTTCATTACCAACACTGGAATAGAATCCCCCAGCATTCTAATTCCCTTTGCAATCTGTCACCACATTTTAGAACACACGCAGACACACACACACACACACACACACAGAACAGCTGAAGAATCAGCAGTGCAACTAAATGTATCACTGCAGATTATGTTTTTCTAGGGTTGCATACTGTACTCACCTCTTCTACAGTGCTGTCCCCTATTTTACCTCCGCTTTTCCCATGTGCTTTAAGTACTTCTCTCAGTCCAATACCTGCACCATGCCGAATCTGAAAAGTTGCCAAAACCCAAACAGATTAAGATCCTTAAGATTTGAAAACAGAAGTTCTTGTGATATCTGGTTCGCCTATTTGTAAAACAATACACTGCATTTACCCTTGGGAGGTTGGGTAATCATACTTTGCTAGCACGTCCTGGCTTTGCTGAGAAAGCAATGCAGTAATCACGAGAAGTCAACATGGATTTCTCAAAAATAAGTCATGCCAGACTAATCTTATCTCTTTTTATGATAGAGTTACTAGCTTGATAGATGAAGGGAATGCTGTGGATGTAGCATATCTCGATTTCAGTAAGGCCTTCGACAAAGTTCCCCATGACATTCTTGCAATGAAGCTAGTAAAATGTGGGCTGGACAGGGCTACTGTTAGTTGGATTTGTAATTGGTTGACCGACTGAACCCAAAGGGTGATCACGAATGGCTGCTTTTCATCCTGGAGAGAAGTGACTAGCGGGGTGCCACAGGGTTCTGTCCTAGGCCCAGTGCTGTTCAATATTTTTATCAGTGACTTGGATGAAGGAACAGAGGGCATGCTCATCAAATTTGCAGATGATACCAAATTGGGAGGGGTTGCTAATACGCCAGAGGGCAGGATCAAAATTCAAAATGGCCTGGATAGATTGGAGAGCTGGGCCAAGGCAAACAAAATGAAATTCAACAGAGAAGTGTAAGGTCCTACACTTAGGTAGAAAAAATGGAATCCACAAATATAGGATGGGGGACACGTGGCTGGATAGCAGTACATGTGAAAGGGATCTAGAAGTCTTTATAGATCACAAGCTGAACATGAGTCAGCAGTGTGATGCAGCAGCCAAGAAAGCCAATGCAATTCTTGGCTGTATCAATAGGAGTATGGTGTCTAGATCGAGAGAGGTACTGGTACCACTCTACTCTGCTTTGGTTAGACCCCATCTTGAATACTGTGTCCAGTTCTGGGCACCCCAATTCAAGAAGGATATTGACAAGCTGGAGCAAGTCCAGAGGAGGGCGACCAAAATGGTGAGAGGCCTGGAAGCCATGCCCTATGAGGATAGACTTAGAGAGCTGGATATGTTTAGTCTACAGAAGAGGTTAAGAAGGGACATGATAGCCATGTTTAAATATTTGAAGGGATGCCACGTAGAGGAGGGAGAGGGCTTGTTTTCTGCTGCTCCAGAGACCAGGACAAGGAGCAATGGATTCAAGCTGCAGGAAAGGAGATTCCACCTGAACCTCAAGAACTTCCTGACAGTCAGGGCTGTCTGGCAGTAGAATCTGCTGCCTCGGAGTGTAGTGGAGTCTCCTTCCTTGGAGGTTTTTAAGCAGAGGCTTGATGGCCATCTGTCGGGAGTACTTTGAGGGTGTTCCTGCATGGCAGGGGGTTGGACTGGATGGGCCCTGTGGTCTCTTCCAACTCTACATTTCTATGATTCTATGAGACCCCTGTCTACCAATCAGATTTCCAAAGCAAAGTGCATGAGTTATTCTTTTTTTTAAAAAAATTAAGACTCTTTCAACCTACTTTGCAATCAAAGGCATGTCAAAAAACAAAACAAAACCATAGTTCACAGAGCCGTGAGCAGGGGATTCCACAGTGGTCATTCTTAGGCCCAGGAACCATGGGAGATTAGGTTGACTCCCCTCCTGTTGTCCTCCTGGGTACAGATTTTCTCTACCCAGATTTGTGGGTAACTGAACTGTTGCTGATGATGGGACGTGCACCATTTGGGTGTTGTATCTTTATTAACCATATGCTTTTAGACTATTTTTTAAACTTTTTCATTTCATTCTCTTTTGTTATTTGATCTTGGTTTGTATTTTAAAGCACATTCTTCTGTGAGCTACACTGAGTTTCATTAAAAATTGCAAGAGCCACTACAATACAGTTCAGTTTAAAGTGAATACAAAACGCTGACAAAGAGTCAGCTAAAATTAAAGGAGCATTTAAGAGTTCAACTCAATGAAAGGCACTCCAAAACACAAACTTAGCTTACAGATGTTACTGTGAACCATACTTACAAACTAGAAACTGAAGAGGTCATCTGCATGCTAGGTAGGGCCCAAAGCTAAAGCAAATTCCCAGCAGCAAGACTACATAGTTCATTTGTGACATTTGAAGTATGACTTGGCACTCAAATCACTGAAGCCTGCACAACTTCCCCACTGCGTATATATGCAGTGCTTGTATGTAAATGTAATTACTGGTCTTGCATGTCAATTTACTGATAAATTTTTAGAACTTTGCAGAGAATCAACACAACTGTACTACTATTTTATTATGGTGAATAAAACTGGTTTGCTTACTAAATCAGAAAGATAAAACACCACCACAAGTGATCTTAATAAAGGCATATTCCTTTCAACCCAATATGGCTGAAAGCAGTAAAAGTTTACCTCCCATGATGGATTAAAAAGATCATTGCATACTTCTTCACAAAAACTTTCCAGAGGCCATTCATTTGTCTAAAAGAGATTAAAAAGTATATGAATGCTTAACTACCAAATTAATTTTTTAAAAGATAAAACTGCGTGATTACATCTTATTGTATCAAATCTCAGCCGACACTGAATGAACATCTGAATTTAGTTACAGGACATTAGTTTTGTTAGAAGGAAGAAACATACCGAATTGTCAAATTTTAATCTAATCAACTCTGTTGTGTGTCAAAAATCCATGGCATTTTTTCATGGGAAATTTTGAGGATGAACCTCCGTAATTTTGTTTTGCTTTTCTGTATCGCCTTTTCCCTTCCATACTTAAATCTTCTGCGTTCTGGTTTTCAAGTTTTGTCCACTCTTCTCCTTTGCTAGTCCTTCTTCAACAGCTTCCATTTCCTCATGTGAGCTGAAGACATTACTTACAGTTTTTAGTAGACTTCACTCTTTGGCCCCTTTCCCTTCAGTCTCTGCCTTTTTATCTTTGCTTTACTGAAAGTCTCATCTTAGTTTGACCCAGGGTTACTATTTCTATTTAACTCCTTTGATATTTCTTTGCTGCTGCTCTTCTTCACTGGAACTCCTCAATTTCTCCCTGTCCTTTGAGTTGTGACATCAACATTTCTGCTTCCTTGGACAACGTTTAAACAGTATTCTCAAAACATTTATATCTTTTCTTGAACCTCTGACCTCCTGCCTCTACCTAGCTTCCAAGAAGTTTTTTCTTTTGACTATGAGCAGCGCCTGTCAGTTTTAAATTTAATATTTATACAGGGCTTTGACGAAAGTGTTCAATAGCTATTATTTATTAATTTGATATAACTATCACTATCAAAACAAGATGAAAAATGCAATCCCATGTTTCATTTATGTACATCTAAATTTCAGTGATTTTAACAGCCGTATTAAAGTTGTAGTTCAACTACAAAAGAAATTATTATTAAATGAGCCTCTCTAGTAGTTCCACCACAACTAGACTGACTGTAACTTTGAGACCACTATTCTAGTGTGCATGCTTGAAGGATGCCATTACAAAAGACACTTGAGTTCATATTATTTTATTTTCATTATCATTCATAAGAGCACCGTCAAAAAAATCATTCCACGCAACTGTCCCAGATATCAATTTCTCCTAGCATTTCACAGAAGCTGCTTGAATGGCCAAGTAATTCAAGGTTAAGACTCCGTTCTCTCAGAGTATGATCCATTTTATGTTAACTATTTTAGATGAGTAACAGGCAATCTCTCCTGGCCCACCTTGACTGTCACTCACTTTTTCTAGTCTTTCCTTGTGAAAATTTGAAAAAAACTGAGTCACTTTAACTGCTTGCTAAGAAAGATAATACATGGATTCAAAAAATCCCTTTCTCCAGTCCCATTCACTCTTCCATTCTTTCACGCAGAACTATCCAGGAAGGACAGAAGAGACACAAGACATTTTTTCCACATCATCCTGAGGCCTTCGCCAGCTTCCCTGCTGAAACCTCCTAGAACATGGCTATAGCAGTACCTGAGGCACAGTGAGTCCTATTATTAACTTAAGGGGAGAAAACTCAGATGTATAACTGACTCACTGGATTATTGGGTTTAGCTGCTCTTAAGTCCAAGTCATTAATTATTTAGTCCTACATGCAACTGCTAATGCTAACTACAGTAGAACCACTGAATCAAGGGAACTTGCTAGGCCACTGATTCAATGAGCTACTCTAGCTGGGACTCACAATTTGATTTAGACATTACATAACTACTGTAGTGCAATTGTGGTGTCACTTGGAATGTGTTATGAATGCATTCTGTACCTCTTCTGGAATATTCTCTACCAAAAGTCTGGAGTCAGTTGCTGGTTGACTGAGTATAACATTTCCAATTTTTCTTCTCTTTTCTTCTGGTTCACCATCAGTGCTATCATTGCTAAAAAGAAGTATGAGAAGTGTCATGTAAACACCACTTAACAGCAGTTATTTACCACATAATACACTATAATACAGAGAATACTCAACACCATCTTAACTGACAAGAGAGTAACATCTGAGACAAAATGTGGGCCTGTGACTCTTAATTAATCACTTTTGTTGTACTGTAAGATTTTAACAGAGAAGCTCCAAAAGCTTGCATGATGTATTTTCTGGAGTTTGGTTGGCCAATAAAGTTAACACTGGTTTGTGGATTTTGTAGACATTTTGTAGGAAAGACACTAGCACCTCAAGAGTGATCACAGTTAATAAAACTGTGTTAGTTTCTTCACAATCATTATCTGAAGCAAACTATGCATTTTGGAAATGTGAATACGTAGAGTAGGTAGATTATCATATTTACTGAAAATGTAATCAGAAATTTTTGAAAATATCTATAAATGAGTCAGGTTACAATTCATCATTAGACTGCTTGGTGATACCATATTTATTTATTTTTTTGCAAGAAAGCCTAAGTTCTAGTGAAAGACAGCAGAATGATTATTTGCCTTTCAGTGTACTGTACCAATTATAAATCACATATGGAAACAATGCAATGTACCTACATTAAAGGAATGAGTGGTAAAGTGAGACATAATAACTACTATTAATAAAGAAAAAAAGAGCAGACTGAAAGCTTTCTTAGTTTATTCTTCAGTCTTGCAAACATACAGGAATAACTGTGTTGAACATAATGTATAATGAAAAGAGCCAGCATGGTGTACTGGTGTAAGTGTTGGACAATGACAGTCAGCACTGAGAGATGAAGGTTCAGATTCCTGCTCAGTCATGGAAAATCACTGGGCAAGTCATACTCTCTTGGGCAAGTCATACTCTCTCAGCCTCAGATGAAGGAAACGGCAAACTTCCTGTGAACAAATTCTGCCAAGAAAACCCCATGTCAGGTTCATCTTAGACTTGCCCTAAGTCAGAAATTAGTTGAAGGCACACAGCAACATAAGGTGTAATACACGTTTCTGGAATACTGAAGAGGAATAGATGAAACAGCTTTTCCGACTTAGATGGGATCTACAACAAAATGTTGCATGTGTGAAGTTCTTGTATTCACAAGTCCAGCCAGCCACCTTTTCTGGAATAGTACACTTCAACTCCCTCACCATTTGTCATTCTTACACGACCAATGAGCATCCACAGCCCTCAACGGGGCTCCTTAAGATTCCTTTTTTGTCCTTCAAGATTTTCTGCACTTCTGTACACTTTGAAGTTTTATCAAGCTTGCTGATACCACTCTCTTGCATGCATGTGGTGCCATTTTTGTCTAGCTAACTGAAAAAACTCACCCCAGAATTCAGAAACAGATGCAAATGTGTCATTTTTCCTTCTATTTTATGCTGTTTGTTATAGTTGCAATCTATCAGCGTGTATTTAATCAATAAACAAACAATTCTCAGCTATATCAATACCTCTTTTCGTTTGTTTCTACTGCATCTCTTGATCTCTGCTTTGCAAACAACTTCGCCATTCTTTTAGCCTTATTTTTTTGTCTGCTACTCATACCAGCTCGAAATTCTGAATCAATCAACTCAGCAGCCTGAAGAGTCTGAAAAAATTGAAAGATTTAGTGGCTACTTTGGTTTATACCAAGAGAAGAAAGATCAGAGTTCCATTAGTTCAAAATAGCTCTTTCCTGCCAACAGCTTCTCTTTCCAAGGGTCAAAGAACTCTCTGGAGAACTATCATACATGGCTGCAACTGCAGAGGGCAATCATTGGAAATCAAGAACCACCCCTGTGAGATCAGAAGTGGCTTATCCAACTGGAATTATCCAAGTGATCCTTTTCTAACTGTAGCTTAAAGACAGACAGAAACCCCTCAGTACTTACTATACAAACTATGATTTTCACAATACAGCACAACAGTTTATTTCTGATATGTGATATCTTCATAAAACTAACTACAAGCATAATACTTAAACATAATATGTTATAACAGCAGCAGCACAAAAAAAAAAAGAAAGTCACTTCACAAAAGCCTCTTCAGTCAAATAGCCTAAAGTTTTACCTACAGGTTGTTTGTGTACCAGAAATGATGAAGCAGGAATGTAGTCTAAATCTTCATCATTGAAGAGGTCTTCTGTATTCATTCCAATTGCAGCTCCCATATCAAGACCGAGTTTCTTTTGAAGCAGTTTCCTTTGTCTTGCAATCCTCTCTTTGGGATCAACTTCACCTTAAAAGTGAAAAGTCCCAAGTTCTTAACACCATATTTATCAACCATATTTATAAAGCACTGAATGTGTATCTAGAAGCAAACTTGAAAGAATAACTTAACTTCTCTCAATACACATCACTGAGACTACTTGTGCTTTGGTTTAAGAGGCTGCCTTTTGATGGACACAGCAAGCTTGATTTGAAAATAAAGTAATGCTTCAAACAGTTTTTGTATTTTTAATGTAAACTGCATTATGTTCAGTGTTTGTCACTGCTTTCATTGCAACAGTATTTAAAGACATGCATTTCTGTTTCTTTGGAATATATTAATAGTCATTTAAATACTTTAATAGCCATTTTAAAAAATCTTTTCATCCCAAATGGTTTCAAGGCAGACTTTTTGTCAAAATCAGTTAAGTTAAATATTTACTGCTGAAAGACAAATCATTTGAAAAAGCTGCCTTGCTGTTCCAGATTATTTAGCATATACAATTGATCAGTGTGGACAAGGTAGTGAGAGCGACTTCAACTGGCCAACTCAATGTGACACTGCAGAAAGACAGTGGTTTGGACCCAAAGTCTACCACTCACATAGAGAAGGGCTCATTCTGTCCAAGGAGGCTTCATATGCAGCACAGTATTTCCACTAGTGCAACAAGGGAAGAGCTGATCTTCACCAATCCCCGCCCCTGTCCACGATTGCATTGCACTATCTCCATCCACCTCTGTTCCAGTACTGTAGCTGCACAGGAAGGGGGGAAATCAGTGAAGATTGTTCCTGCTTCACTGGCCAGTGTCCAAAGCAGTATTTTGCTTAGGGAAGTTTTCACTGGCAGGGGGAAACCACAGATTCAACTCAGTATCAGCAATGTAATAATCTAGAAGATGAATTGTATGAGATATAAATGAGTAACCTACTGTTTAAACAACTATTTCAGTGCATAACAAGTTAGATTATTATTTACACCAGCTTTGCTGCACATTAGAAATATGCACTGGACATTTTCTTGCTGCGAGAAGACATGACTTATGAGCTATGGACATACTGTGTGAAGAAGTCTTAGAATTAAACTGAAGAGCAGTGCAACTGCTAAGTTATTTAGTTTCTTGGAATGTGTATAAGAATGTGATCCACAGTTGTACTATCAGTCTCTTCATTTGTGTACGTTCTTAAAGCAGAGGGAATAGGGCAACATTCTTAAACAGATATCAGAGTTATAAAAACTCAATTATAAACCTAAGTATAGAACACCAGGATCTGACTAAAAATGTTCAATCACAAAGAAATGGAAATACTATAAAAACTATCTAATTGAACTAAAACAAAATGTTATCATCTTAAGCAGTAACCAGTGGGAAACAACAGAACCATGTGCCCAGCTGTTCCCTCTTCCTAGTGCCAGAAGTGAGTATTCCAATCAGAGTTTGAGGTACAATGTAAGATGCTTTCCCATGATTCTCTACAAGTCCACAGAACTGGGAGCTGGCACCATATGGTCTTTGTGTAAGGCAATTAAAAAATCTTGGTCTGGTTCTGGATACTATAATGCATGACAAGTATTACTTAAATACATAATGTAAAGTATTAAATGGATGAGTACCAGATGTGTCATCTTGAATCTCAAATTCTGCACCAGCAGATCCAAGAAGAGAAGCACCATGTTTTAGAAGTCGGCAGATATCAAATCGATCAAAACGCAATCGATCAGAGGTAGATGACTCTTCCACTGGACTTTCACAGCTACGTTCTAGGTAAAGGCAACAAAAGCTTAACATGAATTAAGTATTAAACTGAAGAAAGCTGATTAAAAATACAATTAAATCTTGTTTTAGTAATATGTTGGAGCATTATGCATGTAAGCAAAGTGAAATAATAGGTTCTAACAAAACCATGTACTTTAGAGAGGAGGAATATGTCAATTTTTTTTCTTTTATCAATCTATGCAACGCAAGAGACACTGTAGATCCTTTTCTGCAGTCATGGGGAGGGAATCCTTCATGCTAGGTCTGGCTCCTCCCTTGTGCTTTATAGGCAAGGCTTTCAATCTGTCAATCATCCTCACCATCCTAACAGGGAGGGCCAGTCCCACTTTCCCAGTGATGGTATGATAGAGCCTACTACTAGCAGCCTAAAACATAAACCATCCACTAACACAGGGCTATCCAAACGATGCGTCATGACACGTTAGTGTGTCGCCTGAAGTGTCTAGGTATGTTACGTCCCTGGGGGTGAGAAAGACCCCCTCGAGCCTCTCCTGCTGCCGCAGCGGGCCAGAATTAGGTAGGGGGGCTGCTTTTCCTGTGGCTGCTGCCCTTGCCAGGGTCTTTCCTCGGTGAGGGCAATGGCCGCAAGTCAGGAACAGTGGGGGGCTGTCTTTCCTGCTGCTGTCGCCCTTGCCAGAGTCTTTCCTTGGTGAGGGCATCCTTCCTTGGGGTCTTTCCTCAGTGAGGGCAACAGCCACAGGCCAGGATCAGGTAGAGGAGCTGCCTTTCCCGCTGCTGCTGCCCTCACTGGGGTCTTTCTTCCTCCGTGAGGGCAATGGCAGCGATCCAGGTTTGGGGAGGGGCTGCCCTTCCTGCTGTTTAATCTCTGGTTTGCTAGTAAAACTGAATTACTGTGTTGTGAAATGATGCATGTCCAAAAAGTGTGTCACCAACATGAAAAGTTTGGAAAGCTCTGCACTAACAGGAGGGGAAGGATTCCTTCCTCACAACTACAGAAAAGGGACTTACGTAGTGAGTACCAATGTTCTATTTTTCTGCAGTGTGGGAAGACAATCCTCCAGGCTGGGACCTACACAAGCGGTCACTTCACCATCTGGGTGGATAAGTCTCCAGCTACAATGACACAATCTAGGCCAATTCAATACAAAGACTTAACTAATGAGACAAGATGGAAAAGGATACCCGCTGAACTTTAGTGTTCTCTTCAAAAAAAACAAAAAACAGTTTTATGAAAGTCTTTTGTTCTCACTAAGTACAATTTAAGAGCTCTAAACATATCCAATCTGTGCCACTCTTTCTCCTGGACTGGTTTTGGATTGAAGTAAAAATACGGTAGAACATTCTTCCGAGATTAATGGAATACTGAATTCACTTTAGGAACAAAAGAGGGATCTAGCCAAAGAACAACTGAATCCCTATGAAAAACACACCTCTTTATGAATTGACAATACTCCCAACTAAGAGACTCTGTTAGCTGATATAATAGCAATCAAAAACAAATATTTCAATGCAAGGAATTTCAAGTCTATCAACCCCAAAGGTTCAAAAGAAGCCTTTGGCAAAGGTTGCAACACCACATACAGATTCCAAAAAGGAAAATGATGGCTTGTCCTCACCTGAAGCAAGGACACTCCCTTCAAAATATTCTGTGCATGAAAATGAGATGCAAGCAACATTTCTTTTTTTAAAAAATATTTTTATTAAAAGTTTTGTTGCATAAAAAACAGAGTGGATATACGCCATTATCAGATATATCACACCCTCCCCCCGCCAGCTTCCATTATCATTTTACTCCAGTTGAGTCTTCTTTGTTTCCATTTACCAAAAGAAAAAGAAAGAACAACAGTTGCATTTTACAGAAGAGAAAACAATTACATTATCTCTTTCTTTGCTTTCATATACTTTTAAATTTCTATCCATTCCAAAACTCCTTTCCATTCCCTTTCAAAGTTCTGGATAGGTTTATTTTTCCAATGAAAATGCTAACTTTTCTGTCTCTACCATATCCAGAACTTTTAATTTCCACTCTCCTAAATCAATATCTTTCTTTTCTTTCCAATGTTGCGCTTATGCCAACCTTGCAGCTGTTATCAAATATAACAATATCTTCTGATGACTTCTAATCTCGCTTTGTTGTCCTGACATATTTAACAAATAAAATTCCCATATCATTTCAAAGTTCATTTTACAGATTCTTTGAATTTCATCATGTATCCCCTTCCAGAACTTTCTTGCCCTTCCACAAGTCCACCACATATCAAAAAAGGACCCAATCTTTCCATCACACTTCCAACATTTCATATTTCCATTTTTAGTTATTTTATGCAATCTTTCTGGGGTCATAAAGTTTTGTCTTACATTTAAGTTTGGGGTAAATTTTATATCAGTTTTCCATACTTTTGCCCAAACCTCTAATTTGATCGGGCGTCCCACATTCTGAGCCCATTTAACCATTGTATCTTTAACTAATTCTGATTCCATTTCTCTTTTCAACAATAGTTTATGGAATTTCAAAATTCTTTTCTTTTGATTTCCCTTCATCAATAAGTCCAGTTCATTCTCTTTTCTCTCAAATTCATACAGTTTTTGATCCATTGCAAGCAATATTTCCCTGCTTCTCATTTGAGATGGAACCCAAGGCAGACACATGTCTCCTGAGGGTGCTGGTCCTGAGACCCTGATTCAATTCAGCCAACAAGAAGGTCAAAACTGACCCTGACTGAGGACACTTACCCTTACCATCTACAAAAAGTCCTCCAGTAGACTCACACAGATGTTTAGTAGAAGGTCTCCTAGCTGTGAGGTTGGACTGAACAACATCCTCCTAAAACCGCTCAGCCACTAACCCTTCCTGATCAACCTCCAAGTATGTAACTATAACCAGCCCGGGTCAGGATGCAAAAGACCTTTTTGAGATATTAGGGCTAGCCAAGCTTGTAGAGGTCAGCTCTCTTGAACCTGCAAGCTATTACTAAAAACAACAGCCACCCAGGCCACATGGATGCTATCAAAATCACCTTTGCCCCATCCATTCTTATTTTCCACAGCCCTTTGGACTGAAGCATCATGGGAGGAAAAGTGTACCACCCTTGGTCAAGTGGTTATCAGAGCATCAAAGGCACACCTCTTGTGTCAGAAACCTCAGTATGAATTGAGGGAATTTGTGGTTCTCTTGCAAAGCCAAAAGAACCACCCACAGGTGGCCAAACCTCTGAACTACAAATGATCAGCAAGTTCAGGGCCCAGTCTTCCTGATCCACACACTCCCTGTTCAACCAACCAGCTGCCTTTTGATATATTCCCCTCACAGAAACTGAAACTGGTATGTTTCCCACTGCAACAGAACAAAGCCTCTTGCATCAGGGACCATGACTATATCTCCCCTTGCCTGATTATGATAGCTTTGGTGGACATGACCATTCAGATCAACATGTGATTCCCCTGAACTTCTACCTGCACACTAAGTAGCACCCAGATGCACTGCTCATAGCTCCAGCCAGCTAATACTCTGCATCCTATCACTGAATGACCACTGAGTGTGCTCCCCATCCTTGTAGACTGGCATCGGTGGTGACCACTACTCTCCTTTGCTCTCTGATGGGCATACCCACCCTGAGTACTTCAGACAGCCACCAACCAGGAGAGAACCTCACAGTCAAGGGAATTTGCACACTCAACACTTCATGGAAATCTTGTCCTGAAAGGGCAAGAGAACCTACTGCAGCTTCCTCGGATGGAATCTGGCCCAAAGGACTGACCAACACCATCAACTCTAACACAAAATAATTCAGTACCACCCTTATAAGGGACTGCATATTCTCCCTCTTGTACACTGGCAGAAACAATATGTGTTGTGTCATGTCTCTGATAATTCCCAAGTGCTGGATCCTCTGAACTGGATCCAGGTGGGTCTTCTTTCTGTTCATCATAAACCTATGAAAGTCCAGACAAACCGTGGTGGCTCTAATATCCTTCCTGGCCTTGTTCAGGGACACTAAACAAACTAGCAGATCACTGAGGGAATGACAGACACATTGTGAAGCACCAGGGAGCAGCCAGACCCAGCATAAAGAACCGCATCTCCATAATGTAGGAAAAAGATAGTTTCACGGGAATCTTTTGAATAGTTACTTCACAATAATTCTATATATTTCTCTATAGTGCACCTTGTTTTGGTCGTGGAGTTGGATTCCATTCTGGAACATTTTTCACTATTGCTTCCACAGCTTGTCCAGCAGCAATTCGGGTATCCCAATTTGGACTTCTTAAGTGTATCAATACCTGTTCAAAAATTAGACAGATTATGACATATCTTAAAGGAAATACCATTCATTCAGTAGCCAATCTGGACAACATTAAAGATCTTATGAAGTGCATTGGCTTAAAAGCTAGTAATGGAAACATGAGGTCAGTGAAGAAACCAACTGCATCTATAAAATACAAAGGTCCTAGTAACCTGTCAAAATTTGATACGTTTTGACAACAACACTTTAAGCAATAATCTAATTTTACTACTTTTTCAAAAATACACTCTCAACTTTGGATTTTTTTCTAGCAGTTTTATGGTCTGTTACACAGAGAATATGCTGCATGAATGAAATTAAAGATGTAATACCTGTTCTTACATTAAACAGCATAATAAAACTTCTCAAACTCAACCCTTCAGCCCTCCAAAACCATATATTCCCACTGAAGGCCATCAACATTAATGTGTCTGAAGACAGAAGTAATAGTGGCACAAGTAACAGGCACAAGTAAGCACAGTTCACCTCTGTCAGTCACTTATGTGATAAGAATATCCAAGAGGAATCATTACCTATATTCTATAAAAACTTAAGACAATTCTTTGGGTTTCTATTAACAATGAAGTAAGTATTTTAGGACTAGCAACCTTAGTAAATAGCCTCCATGCAGAGACTCAACACATTAAATAAGAAGTCAAAAGATAAACTGATATGCTTTCTAAACATGCTCTGCCATAAAAATTAACAGAAAAAAACCCTATTTAAATTATCTGGAGAGTCTATAGGTGGCACACTGTAATTGAGACAATCACCACCAACAACTAAATGTTTGGCCCATTTAGATGTATTGGAATACTTTACTTATCAAAATACCCGAGAAAATACTTACTTTGGCCAACAGATTATTTAGCTCATGTGGATGCAATTTTACAACTTCCCCAAGTTGCTGTGCAGCTGCTTTCCTTGTTACTGGTGTTGTCCCAGTATCCAGTAAAATAAAGAGACGATCAAGCCTAACATGGATGACAAAATGACAATAAATATTTTTTTCTGCCTCTGTACTTACTGGAGTCCATTTGTACAACACTCTTTTAACCATCACATGATTAGCACACTTATTTCTTTCACAATTTCTGATTAGATTATTATATTGTGTCACACTGGCTATATTTTATAAAAAGATAAATATCTTAGAAAGCTACCAAGGAACAGACCAGGGAAACTTTACTCCAGAACAGTTTACTCACACATACTCTCCCAGGGGCCTATTCGTCAGTGGTGGACATGACTGAAGGAACATTCTCTATTTTCCCTTCCTACTCCATCTCCCCTGTCACCCCATTTTTTGAAAGTTCATGGTATATGAGGGAAAAGATATTTATCCCAGCCCTTCTGTCCCTAGTTAGCACTCTCAATGCCACAGAGTCTCACCCATGTGTAACACACACGACCTTCCCTGGACTGGATGGCTGTGCAAGGTGTGAGGTGTGAGATGCTGGGAGGCAAGAACCAAGCCAGTTCTGGTCTTTGAGGATGCAGTTTATTAAGTAAAGCAGCAAAAAGAAAAACAAAAGGCACACAAGTATACATACACTCTGACTCTTTCGGAAAGACAAAGCAGGCAACAGAGCAGGATTCTCTTTGTTCCAACAGATTATATATGCTTTTCGTACGTGAGTGGCAAAACAGGCTGCCAATCCATCAACCCACTGTGCCGAAATGGGTGGGGTGAGAGCTATCCCACCTCAGACGCCAATTGCTGAGGCAGCCATGGGCCAGGTGCATGATAGGCTTGTGGCCAAATCTCATTACCTGGCCGAAATGGCAGCCAATGGTCTCTAATCAGACTTCGCTCTCCCCTCACCGTACCGGATGGCATGGGGTGCGAAGCACCCATTGTTAACATTCCTTGGCCATTCTCACAAAACTGCAGCATATAGGGCAGCCTGACCTAGCAATGCAACAGCATGAGCTAACCCCCCCCCCAAAATATGTTCATTAGTGCGAAAGCAGGCTGACCTGAAATGTGTGAGATTGCAACACAGGGCCTATCCAGAGGGCCTTGGGCCCAACACCAGGCCAAAATCAGTCTTTACATAAACACCAACTTTTTTAAAATGCTCTAGCAAGACAGGACCAATTTCAAAGGGGAGGGACAGCATGCAGAGATGATAAATTGATTCCTCATGGAGACCCCTGCCCAAAGTAGCAACTAGGAAAAGGGTAATTATTCTCCTAATGTTAACTGCTGCTCGGATATAGTGTAGGAGAGGTTACCAACCAGATTCAAACGCTTCCCACCCCTGGAATAGAGTACGGTAACAACTTGGTTCAATGAGTTCTCTCTCTTTCTTTCTGACAGTGCAATGTGGGAGATTTACCCACAGAGTCTTCTACATACATTCTGAATGACTTATAACATGGAGAGGGTGGATATTTTTATGCATGTTTTAAAGACAAAACAATTATGCTACTTTTATCCTTAACAATATGAACAGAAATATTCAACTATTCAGTATCTGCCCAAACCAAGTTACTCAGTACGCTGTTTGATAGAGCAAGGAGTCTACTTCTCTCCCTTCCAATTATGAACTAACTCTCTCTTTCTCTCTTTTTAAATTACACAGTACAGTCTCTGTAAAACTATCTTTAGATTAAGAATATGCTTTATGATTATGTAGCCGCAAATGTAAACCAATCTAAAGCCAAAGCCAAATTACACTACCTTCATAAAGGACTTACTTTAACAAGCATACTAAAACTAGTTGCACAGAAAAAAGACATCCAAGAAAACACTATTTTCTAATTTCCATAATATTTTGTTGTTTAAATGTTTAGTATGATCTGGCAAGGCAAGAAAGAGGGGAGACTATTCACAAATGTTTAATATTACCTGGCAAGGCGAAAAGGGAGACTATTTGCATCTTCCAAAATAGCTCAAATTCAATAATGATATCACAGAGTTAAGCAACCTAAATGTATATTATCTAGCCAGTATAGGCAGATTTTTGCATTTTCCAAGATCCACATCTCACCATTTCCTCTTTATAGAAAAATATGTTTCTAATATTCACTGCCTGCAAGGATGAAATTGAAAGTACAACTGTAGTATGCCTTGAAAATAATTTCTACATTAAATCCTTGAGGATTAGCAGTAAAATGAACAGCACAATCCTAAGAACATTAACACAGAACCACGTGCCACTGAGTCCAAGGGGATTTGCTATCTACTGTCTGCTTTGACAAAGAATGGGAGTGCTCTGGCCCTTCAGCTGCCCTAGCCAGCATACTCAATGGTAAAAAATTGGGTGTTGCAGTCCAACAATATATGTTTATTTCATTATCTACTTCCTCTCACTACCCCAAGGTGCTCAACAGTATCAAGATTTTGTTATCACTTCTCTCAAAAGGCCCTTTCAATATTTCAGCTTTGGAGTGTTCTGATGAAGAAAGAAGGGGAAAGGCAAAGAATGGGAAATGAAAACTGAGGTGAGGCTCAAGAGTTTATTGTGATTCATAATCAGTATATTAATTTACTTTTGGTTTTTGCTTCTCCAGAATCTTATTAAGACAACAGTGAAAACAATTGAGTTAATGGCCTTTTCTAGTTCAAAATATCTTTTATATGTGGTCTTTGTGAATACTTATTTTTTTTCCACCTTAGCTCTACATCAGAGGTTGGTCATGTACAGTGTTGTGCCATCTATTTTTTAAAAACACAAATTCCCTTGGTTCATGGTGGCTTTAGCTTACAAAGCAAGGGTGAATTCTCACTATCTCGTAATACATATTGGTTATGTGTTAACTATTAAACACAAAACCATCATGCATTACGTGACCGTCAGACCATTCTTTTGCTGACAAAAATGTTGCTGATCAAACTGTGGCCTGCTATGTCCACCATTATGTACAAGAATCCTATCAACTCATCGGTGCTAGGCACGATGGATAAAAGTCACTTGTACAAAACTATATTTTTTAAAAACTACAAAATATTACGTATGTATCATATTTTAGTTATTTAAGTAATGTCTTAGTGAATACTAAATAAACTGAACATAAGCATGTTAATCCTACAGAAAATACTCTATAGAAAAAATACAGAAAATAAATGTCTCTAACAACTATACCAAGTTAAAGGAGCCTGTTCTGTGTAAATGCAAAGCCCATGTGATCGTTATTTATCAAATGTAAACATTTGATTTTCACTTTATGAAAACAAAGTGTTCTGGTCTGCTCAATGTTAACTACCAAAGTTACCAAGGTATCTCTCGTTAAAAGAAGTAATTTCTCTTGTATAGAAGGAAAACATGGTGACATAAAATAGTCTAACACTGTAAACTTTTTTACCTAATCCCACATAACATCCTAATTAAAACAAAAGCAAACTTTTTTTTAAAAAGCTGAGCTATAATGGAATAGAACTATTGTGAATGGAACTGCAAATGTTCAAGGATGTTGTATAAATGGGAGGGAACTGAGAGAAGAACAAAAGTACAGAGGTTAAAAGCAAACCATGAGTATAAACTAAAAGAATCAAATATTTGCATCCCAGAGCCAAGATTTGTAAGGAAGGCCTCCATATGGTGTCATAAACAGTCCAGAACAACAAAAAGACTATGTTTCTGAAGGGGATGAAAGAATTCTGCCTTCCTCAATAAGGCTGTCTGCTAGTCAGATTCAAGTAACATTACAAAACTGAAAATGTTGTGATGACTTATGTAGAAACTACAGAAGTCTATGATTAAAGAAGATTAAATCATGAAGCTAAGCAAAAGTACTATATAGAAGCATTATAAGTCTGTATTAAATTTGACTACATTCCTGTGTACACATATACCCCAGAACACATGCAAAGTATGTTTTCCTAAAATGGTCTACCCTCATTGCAACTAACCAACTTAACAGAGCTAAGTTTGGAAGTCTTGTCAATTTCATACAGTCTGCAAAAATCTTCTACACCAATTACCTCTATACAAAGCCATTTAAACATGCATGGAATAACTACTACTACTACTTCTTCTCTTCTTCATTATTATTATTGCTCAAGCATCAGATGTTTAATTTCCCTTTTCCCTTTGTAAATCTCAACATTTCCTCTTTTATTGCAACACTGTTTTGATCAACTAAAAAGTCCTAAAAGCAGAGCAAAACTAAATACTGCAAACTTTTCCTGAAAACTGCATCAAATTTTCTGAGTAACCTCATGAGGACAAGATGATAAAAGTACTCTCCTCTAATATTCCAATCAGCACATGCATCTAACATCACTGGAGAAATGATGGTTGTAGACTAAGGAAGCAAGGCCCTGTTTGTCTGCAGAGGATCTACCTGGTGCTATTCCAGTACTCATATATTTTTATTAGACTTTGATTTGAGACAAGAATGAGATCTAGTATAAAGATTACTTCAGTCACCACTGCTGATGAACAAGTCATTTATTTCTTAATGGTACATCTTCTAGCATGACTGCTTTATAAAATGCAATCCACAAGTACATGAACTCAGATTTCTTAGAAGTTTCTAAAGAACTATGCATTCTACAACAAAAGAACAAACAGCAATGGAAACTTATATTTTACAAAACTGCTCTAATCTAGGCCAGTACCTCTCAAACTTGGGATTTCCAAATGTTACTGGACTATAACTCCCAGAATCCTTTGATCACTGGCCATGTGGGCCTAGTTCTCGGAGCTGCAAATCCATCAGCACCAGAGGATCCAAGTTTTGGTAACAAGTGCCACTGCCAGCAAAAATTTTCTAGAGGACTGTGATTTCATGTTTTGTATATAGAAACATCACTTGATTTATTATGTTACTGAGGTAAGTAGCTGGTGGGAGGGGAAGAGGATGGATGTTGAAGAGAATGTTGACTGGTGAAACATCTGAGGAGATCTCCATGAGACAATTTGTGAACAGAAGCTGGAAGTTCAATGTGAGTGGGCATCTGAATGGAGTTAGCCTAGGGTTAGAGAAGAGTGTAGTTTGGGAACTTGGTTTGGCTTACACTGGGACTGGAATAAAGAAGGATTTCAAGTTGAGTCATTGGTAAAAGTCTGATTTAGCCTGAGAGGAGAGAACGTGGTGTTTAAATCTTGTGTATAAATAATCTGCAGTGCAATGCTTAACTTCTGCAAATAAAGTTTTGCTTTTATACACTTTTGGCCTCTAGAACTGCTATCATTTTGAGAGCTTGGTTTCAGACAAGGTGTCAGTGGTGGCAAAATTGAAGGTAAAAGGGCAGTGTCTTGTTTGGGGATAAAAGCAGTATAAATCCTTATAGGAACCTTGAGGGTATTCAGAATGACCCTGCAATTGGTCTCACACAAGGGAACAGGACAAAGACACTACGTGTGGTAGAGGTGGAAAACAAGGAAAGCTCTTACACTCAGTGTTTGCAATGAACATCATGGAAGGCTTCACATTTGGTAGGTTAAGAGTAAAGACTTATATTTGGCCACAGTGGTAGGATTGCTTTGAGAAGAATTCTTAAAGTTGGCGGTACTGGTGTGATTGCCTGAGTGGAAAACCCAAAACATGGTATACATACAGGTGGGATAAGGGGTGGAACCCCCACAATTGGTGTAGGAAATGGTGGGATATAAACTGAAATCCCTATATCTGGTGGTCCTAGCTCTGGGATAGAGGGTTGAGATCCTCACCCACAGAGAAATTTTCAAGAAGAGGCATGAATGCAACATAAAAACTATTCCAAATCATATGGAAGGAACCAGTTTGGGAAAGGCTCCTAGATATATTTTTATACACATTAAATTGCTCTCTGCCTAACCCCTACTGTTCAGTACAGTTAGTGTATATATCTCATTTAGGTCCAAGACCTATATTTTCTAAATATATTCTTTGCTGATTACATTTGTATTCAAGGAATGATTTCCCCAATACAGGCCCACTTTATTTTGAGGCTATTTAAATTATCTTTGGATTTAGATAATTGTTGTAACTAGAAACTCAGTATTTTTAAAAAAATCAAAATGAAGTCATTAATCTGGCAAGCCCTTTCAAACACATCTGATCTCAGCACACAGGAGAGCAGAACAGCCACATGAGGCAGATTCTGGGAGCCATTAAAGGACAGCAACATGTTGAAAAAGATTAAAGTTTTACGTGTATGTGTTATTCTTTTTTGTATAATGTATGAACAGAGAAGGAATGCACAAAATTTTATGTAAAATATATAAAACAAAATAGTATGCCTACTCAAAGCATCATGTGGATAGAGATCACTTGTTTTAAGGAAGATTAGATATAACACAGAGGGCACCATGTAGATTTCCTGCCACATGCCAGAATGTCTTCACCTGATCCTGTACAGAGAACCAACTGAAATAATCAGTTTAAAATAACTCATTATCAAGCTCCATTGACACAGAATACATAAAATGTTGGGTTGTAACAAAAAAAATTCACATGTGATATGGATTCTTTATGTCTTACAATTCAGTTAAGAGTTCACGTCTGATATTTAGCTCTTTGGAAAAAAAGCAAAATACAAAGGGAATCCATTCTTTCAAGCACTAATATTTTCTTCAATATTTCTGTATTAGGTACCTCATATTTTATTAGGATGATGCTGTAACAATGAGATAATGAAGACATTTCAAATATTTAGGAAGGAAGTACTTATAATTATTTGGTCTCATACTAGATTTCAGATTTGGATTGGTTTTTTTGCCATTTGTATAATGCCTTGTCTAATTACCAATAGTGAGTTATAGGCAGCCCTTCTTGTTAAGATCACAGATTTAGTTCAAGCAATTACTTTTATAATTTAGCCTTACAAATGAACACATTTCTCCTTCTTGTAAAAGCAATGTGACTATCCAGCTAAGTTTACTTCTCCCTCCACGCCATTTCCAAACCCTTCTCTTTTTTGCACTATGCGTTTAGAGAGCCTCAGGGAAGGAGCTCTCTTGTTCTTTATTTTTCCAAGATGCTCAGGGAGCCTTTTTAGGCAGAAGAGTGGAATAAAAATAAATTGAACAATTACAGTAATCTGGCTTATACCGTCAGACAATTCTTGGTACACCAAGAACTGAGGTTTCCTAGTTTTAAACAAGAGTCTGTCCCAGCAGAAAGACTAGCACTACAATTTTATTTTCTATTTCCTTTAACTTCCTCGATCAACCTTTATTGATTCACCTGACCATCCTTAAAAAAAAAAATCAAGTTATATCATAGGTTACATCAGACAAAAAATAGAATTGGTTTAATATTATATAAATATTGAAACATTTGTCATGTAAGGAGCTTCGTTGGAAACTTTTTAAAAACACTGTTAAGTGTCACATAAACAAACAATACAGACCAGGATTTACAGTTAACAAAGTCATCAGTTACCAAGAAAACAAGTACAGGAATATTCCAAAATAAATATACAACATCAAAAAGTCAGTGGGGGCATCTAAGATTACTAAGAATGTTTAACCATTCTCCTTACAGAGCAAAACATTGCAACCTTTGCAAACATTGAAGGTACATTGTAAACTGAATACATTTATCTTTTTGAAAGTGCATTAAACATCAGACTAAAGCAGAAAATTCAGTAGGTGTAATACCTACATAGTGAGAAATCATATAGTATTTCCACTTTTGCTTTAAAGTATTACAAATTAAACTAAAAACATAAGTTTCACTTAATATTCCTGCGTAATGGCTTAACGGAAGCTACATTATGAAACTCAATCTTATAATTCCAATAAAGAATCAAATCAGAAATTTAAGAAAAGCATTATTTTAAAACATACAGCTATTTGTTCTCCAGTTCCCTTTCTCTTTTGCACCTCCTTAATTTCTGATCAATTTTTTCCCTTCCGCATCAGCTTCCCTCAGTATTAGCCTTTTCATATTTTTTCCCCACGCCTTTGGCAGTGACAGAAGAAGGGCTATCCATTTCACATCCATCATTCTCTTCATAAGTATCTCACCAAAACACGGAGCTGTCTATGGATGGAATCCTGTTTGGCCCAAGGGAACATAGTGGTTCCGCAAGGGAAACTATGTTACAGCTAGCGATTCACCAACTCTTGTACATACTTCCAATACATCTGCTGCAGCCCTCCTCCTCAGCCATTCCATGCCTTGTGGAGAGCTGGGGGTGGGATCAGAGAAGTATTATTGTATACTATGATTATTGTGGAAAGAAGGGAACATTAATTTCCTCATTGACAAAAAAAAAACATACCCAGGCTTAAAGTACAGATTTGGCAGGACTGCGGTGTTTTAGTCCAAAAGTTGCAGGTTAGCTTCATAAACATCTTGTGCTGTAGCCAGTCTTAATGAGACAAAGTGATTTCAAGTGAATCTTTATATCTTCAGGTCTCAAACATCTTACAATACTCTTAATTTTGTCTGTGGTTGTTGTTTTTTTTCCCCATCCAGCACTATTGCAAAAATACATTCAGTTTGGGTCAGTTTAAGGCTAGAGACTAAGAGCATTGCTACTTAAGTACCAAGTGTGACATACATTATACACAAGAGATTTTTTTTTTAAAAAAAATCTCATCTTCAAGCTAATATCCACAAATATCTCCGATACTGAATCAGGCAAAAATTGTTTTCTTTAAGATCTTGAAAATTTTTTGATGCTCTTCTATTACTTTTTTTTCATTTTTCATGTAAACCAATCTTTGAATATTTGTTCCAGTAAAGCAGGAGTGGAAATTGTCAGTGGCTGGGGGCTGCATTAGGACCTTACGGCCATGCCCTTCTGAATTTTGAAACCCGAAAGCACCCCCCCAACACCCCATGAGGCAGAGTCATTCTGTCCACATTTAGTTTGCCTATCTGGGCCATTAAGGAACCAAGATAAGTTTTTTCCACAATAGGAAGTGATGTGTAAGCCACTCTCTGTTGGAAAAATGTCCCCCCAGGTTCAAAGGGTCTGAGGAGAGACAAAAGCAGTGCAGA
This sequence comes from Ctenosaura bakeri, assembly GCA_948474755.1. Lineage (NCBI taxonomy): Eukaryota > Metazoa > Chordata > Lepidosauria > Squamata > Iguanidae > Ctenosaura > Ctenosaura bakeri. The sequence continues at coordinate 116,754 of CAOLHI010005584.1, forward strand.
GGAGTCAAAAACATAGGGTACTTGCCCCAACACTCCCTCCTTAGGAGGATTTGTGGCCATAATATGGCTTTAAGGTACATGGGATCACTGGGTCATACTTCCCTATCCCTGAAATACAGACACGCTGCAATTTTCTTTTGTAGAAGTTGAGAAGTCTGTAGGCTGGACTGCATATAATAGTACAGCCAGCTAATATAGTGCAATAGCTAGCTAGAAGAAATAATGGATGGCTGCATACCTAGCAGTCACAATCTGCTGAACTCTGTCACAATATCTACTTTTTTGGATCAACAAACTGATTTTAATTTGTTTGAATACACAGATTATCTGGTTGCAAGAAACCAGTCCAATTAGCCACAACAAAATGCAAAAGCTCTTTCATAACCACGCGACCAGCATCAACTGCTCCACACACCCGTGATCTGCTCCAGGGTCTTGGTTGCTGTCACCACCCTGGACATGGACACTCCTTCCCTGGTGGAGAAAGGCATACCACGCTCAGCACAGCCCTCTCCACCCTCCACTTCTCTTGGCAGAGGAAGAAGATGGATGTTCCTTCTTTGGTGGAGAGAGGAACACAAAGTCCAGCACAGCTCCGCCATGATCCACATTTATCACCATCCGTGTTGTCTGTGAACATATCCCTCATGGATATGGGGAACCTACTGTAATGCTATCACATGAGGATTCTTCTTTTTATTACTGTAATTGTTTATTTTTTTCTTTATTTTATTACTAATAAACATTTTAAAAATTATATAATACACAATTACATTACACTCCTATTCTGAGACTTTCCTTGTCTGTTGCCACAAATGCATGCTGTCCTCTCTGAGGCACCTCCCTCTCCCTGACAAAAAAACCCATTTCCACAGTATATCTAATCATAATTTCCCTGATGTCCATAAAGGCCAAGCATCATTTTTCAGAACTAAGTAAAAATCATGCAACAGCAAAAACATATACATGTAGTAATTAATTTCACTCATGCCATCTCATGAGTCATGAAATAGATGTCTCTATTTCAATTTTGAAACTTCCTACTTCATTTTTAGTGCAGAAAATTACTTTCTGTTGTCTGTTTCAGGCATTATACTAACTAGGGAATAGTTAAAAGAAGAGTCAGGTTGGATACACCAAAGGTCTCAATTATCAAACATTCTGTTCACACCTAGCTAAACAGTTACCTGAGGGGCGCCAATCAGCAGAATATGGGTACAAGTGCACCTATCATTTCATTCACCCTTCCAAATAATAGCAACATACTGCCTCTCATACTGGAGTGAATATACTGCAATACTGACTAGTAGCCATTGATCACTCTACTCTGTACGACTTTATTAAATTTATTCAGCCCCTTTTTAAAGTCATCCAAATTGACAGTGATCACTGCATCCTGTGGCAATGAATTCCAGAATTTACTGTGAACTAAGTGAAGAAATTGTCTATGACAAGGGATGATAAGATAAGCTGCCGGGTACATCATGCAACTCCAGTCTAATGGTTTCAGGAGCTAGTCATGTAATATCACTATTAGTAAGCCACATTCCAAGGAACACTACCCAATTCAGTGTTTTATTCCCAAGGATTCCAAACTACGATTAGTGCAAACTAGTACCCATAAAAACTTGCAGGCATTCTGATCAGGAGCAAAAATGAGAAACCCCTGTAGCTATTTTGTGTACTGGGTATGAACTTCCAAGAGAAATTTACTTTGTGGACATAAATCATGATTTCGCATGAGAGAAAGCCTCAAAATAAACTCTGGAGTGAATCTGTCTATTGATAAAAGGGTAGCTGTCATGTTATCATTTAGACTTAAAAATATAAATTAGACTGTTAATAATATCTCTAAAAGACCCAAATAAAAATGGCAACCTAGCCAGTAAGTTTTGTGGATGTGAAGAAATAAGAATAGCAAAGAATGAAGGATAAGAACAGTCACAATGTGACCATATTGTAATTAGGAAATGTAAAAAATGTCACTTCACAATGAAAACAGACATTTTTACAGAAGTGACTTATTACATTGCAGGCATACAAAGGACGAAAATGGAAGTATTATACAGGAGCTCAGAACATGCTCTCCAAATGATATTTTTACAGATCTATCAGAAACTAATACAACTTATTTCTAATCAGTTTTGAAGTCTGGGTCCCAGTGATCTCACTAGCACTACAACAGGACCCAAGAACCTTCTTCAAGCTCCTCCTGCAAGTTTTAATCTCTTCTCCTAACCTAATGGTAGCAGTGCCAAGACAGAAAGCCTTAGAATGAGAAAAAGTGGCCCTTGGGTCTTCATTAGATCTAAAAATGCTGCCTCCACAAAGCACCTCAGTCACTAAATTCTCCACTTGAGCCTTGGAAAGTTACATTTCTTGTACTTACTTGAATATACTGTTTTGGTAATACTGTCAGCCCTAACAGAAGTCTCAGTGACAGCCCAACTCAATACTACCACCAGGAAAATTTGGGTGGGAGAGAGAGGGATGGTAGTAGAGAACTGGAGATGGAACTTCATGTCCAATAATGTTACCTCACCTGCATGAGAAATGACACTTCTATCAGGGCACCTACAATAGTAGTTTGCAGTAAACTCAAGTTTGCCTCTGTATATTATGTGAACTATTAAGTTTTGCTCTCATGCACACCAGCACAGAAGCTTTTTTTAGCAATATGCAACCAAGTTACTTCTCAGTTTTAAGTTCCATTTATAGCTTCCTATGGCATTTTCTAGTACAGTATGAGGTATACACACTGTAACTTAGATAAAGACCTTGTACTATCACATCACATTAGCTAAAGAGAAATGGAAAGTCTACATCAAAGATTACAGACAACTGTTGGAGTTTTGCTTGATAAATACACTGACCTCATTCATAAATTTCCCTTTTTGTATGACTCATACAGCAAGATTTCAAACTCTATGGTTCCTTTGACTTATTGAAGTGTTTGATCTCCCATATTGCTTTTTTTAACATAACAAATGGTAATATTACTTTTCACCTGATAGTGAACTGAGTGTTGCATGACTGTACACTTCCATGCGTCTCTACCATCTGGAAATATTTTCAAACATCAATATCACCATACTTATACTCACACCCAGAATAAAAGTTCAGCTTAAAAAGTGTTCAGACTTTGTAACGACAACTAACAGCACTCTCAGGCTTACTATTTAATCACAGATTAGACGCTATACTTCCTACTGATTCAACTCCCCACATGGAGATATAGGCTGGCCTCTCGTTCATGAGTTTCAATGGCTAAATTCCAATTTATGGTATTGCAATCTGCTTTTCTGCTGTTGTTATCAGCAACGAAAATCTCCCCATCTCCAAACCCACCTTTTCACTGTGGCAGCCCTCCCTGATGACCATGCCTTTGTTGGTGGAGAGCAGATGGAACAGCAGAGACACATCTAGCTATTTTCTTTAGTTGGATGCACAACAATAACAATCTTAGGGATCTCCCAAGGAGGTCCTGTTGATACATGCCACACTGTCCAGTAAAGGAAAATAGTTGGATGTATCTCTGCTACCCACCACCAACAGAGAAATGGTGGGAAGTGGAAAAAAGGTGGGTTGGGGAGTTTTACTAGGAGATGTATCTGCTGGAGATACGCAGATATGCAGATCTCGGCCAAAACAATGAACATTTTCACAACTTTAGTTGTTAATATTCCCCTTCAACTGAAGTCACTTTTATATTGCCCACTTATTTTTATAATGGGGATGGGAATGGTGTGCTCCTTTAGATATTGTTGAACTGCATCTCACAGGAACCCTAACCTGCACAGTAAATCTGAGAAATAGTAGGGACTGCACTTCATTATCCAGACGGTCACAAAATCCACACCCCTGCTTTGTAACATCCCATGTATGATTCAGGCTTGCAGGATCAGTGAGAATCTCAACTGAGCTTTATATTGTTGCTACATTGATACCTTGATAGTTGTTTTTCATAGACTGGGAGCATGCATTACACTCTCCAGGATCTTTGAAAAATGATCTGATACTGCACAAATTATTTTCTAGAAGCCAGATAAATGTAGTATATAGAATTTGGACTCCAGTTTAGATTTCCACACAGGCACAGATTTGCTGGGTTACTCCTAGACATCACTGTCTACTAGTTTAATTTCCTTTCTTACAAGAATATTGACCTACTAATAATCTGCAAATTGGAGGGGGGAAAGTTCTACAGTTTTAAGTGCTACCTAAACTAATCCTTCAAAATTAAGGCTCTGTTGAGCAGAACATTCAGTTCAAGTTGATTTGAATATTTAAACTAATATTAATTTTCTCCTTTCTTATCTGCAATTTTATGTGGCTCTTCTATACTGCAAACCTGAACGTAGGGTCTGTTGATTTTTGCTTTGTGCACACCACCTATAACATTTTGGGTGCTTTCTAGGTGAATAACAAAAACAACATGCATATATGTTGCTACATGTACACAGTGGTCAATGGAGACTATGTCAAGGTAAGAACGTACAGGATTGTAGCCTTAAAAATCTTCAATTGTCTGTCACTTATAAATAATGCAAGGAGTTCTTTCATCTTATGAGACTAAAAAATTCAGGTATATAATGAATTTTCAAATGGTCATATACCTATGAGAAGGGACTGTTTTTCTTACAGTCTATCTTACAGATATCTTTCTCTGTATGAAATACATACAGCTACTGTGTGAGAGCCAGTGTGGTGTATGGTTTGAACATTGGTCTACAACTCTGGAGACCAAGGTTTGAATCTTGACTCAGCCATGGAAATCCATTGGGTAACCTCTGGCAAGTCACATTATTTCAGCCTCAGAAGAAGGCAAAGGTAAACCCCCCCCTCAAAAAAATACTGCCATGAAAATCCTGTGACAGGATTTCCTTAAGGTCACCAGATGTTGCAAACAACTTGAAGGCATACAACAAAGAATGTAAACGGAAGTTGGAAAATAATAGTGGGAAACAACACTGGGTGATCTTGGGTGCATCACATATACTCAGTCCCAGAAAACCCCATGACAGATTCACTTTAGGATTACCATAAATTGGAACAACTTGAAGGCACACAACAAGATAATGGGAAACCACAGTTTGAAAATGCTAATATTGTAGTTAACTCAAGCCACAGTGGTATTTTGAAAATTGTGCCCTTCAACTTTCAATAATTTTAAAGGTGAAACTGCCTTAAACCAAGTTATGCCATTAGTATGGCTATTCTAATACTGTATTTCACCTTTCTATAATCTGATGCCCTGCAGATACACTGAACTACAACGTATCTAGAGGGCACTGTATTAGAAAAAAACTCATCTATTTCAATCACCAGTAGTTCACTAAACTCTTTAGTTGACATCTGAAGATTGAAGTTGAAACTCCATATGGGGAACAAGTACTCTACCACTACACAACGGACTTCCTAAATTTGTTACACTGTAATACTCCAAGAGACCTCAACATAACAGTTACACAAAAGGAAAACTGAGATTTCTGGGATGTAAGACAGAGAAGAACTCTTGACAGAAGTTCAACAGCTATCATAAGCTAATACAGCATGAAGCGACTAGGTTTTAATTTACATGCTCAGAAACAAGTTTTTGAATCAGCTCTTCTATGAATAGCAACTACAAAACAACACTGTCAGTTCACAGAAGAGACTACCAGAAGAATACCGCTACACAAAACGTAATCCACGCTCCCAAAAAAACCTTTCCAGGCACAATAGGCCACAAGAAGTTAACATATTCCTAAGCACATGCATTCAAACATAAGTACCAAACAGTTCAATAGGATCTGACTTGCTAATAGACGATCAAAGAGATTTCACACATCAACATGGCCAGATGTTTTATGATACAGCAGACCACACCGGCTGTAGTTGTTGCTGTATGTCTTCAAGTCATTTCTGACTTATGGCCACTCTAAGGCAAACCTATCACAAGGTTTTCTGGCAGTGTGCGACGTGCCCAATACAACCTAGTGGGTGTCCATTGCCAAATGAGGAACTGAACCCCAGTCTCCAGGGTCTGTAGCCCAATACTGAAACCAATACACCATGTTGGCCCTCATCACACTAGTATTATACACTATTTCTTTCCCCTAATATTTTGCTAACATCAGTACTCCACTTGTCACCTCCCAACTGCACTATATTAATGTGAGACACTTGTACAGAACCATCAAGTTTTAAGATATAACCTAATTTCTAAGTATCTTAATTATAATTTTCATGGTTTTCAGCACAAGTTGCCAGTTTCACACAGTCACTGACAGCTAGTTATCAAAACATTAAACTTCTACATAGGTGGAAACTGGATAGCCCTCCAATTGTTGCTAGACAGCAACACCCAGGACCCCTACGGTGCATATCTGGCTATGGAAGTCTATGAGTTCCAGTCTAACAACATCTGGACGGGCCACATGATGCTCACCACTGCTTTAAAAGGATGAATACACTGGTGCACATTGTAAGAATCACTTTGAAACAATGCTGAAGGATAGCTAATAGCTTGCAACTAATTGCACTCCAACGGAAACATAAAAAGCAATTAATGACTGGCACAGACAGCAGCAACCGAGAAAAGAGTCCTTTTTAAAATAAATTTAGAACAGCACAGCGAACAGCAAAACATATCAACTGACAAGTAAAATGTTATGCTAGGATGCCTGGCTGGTTGACTGAGACGCTTAGGCAGCTCTGAAGAAGTGAAGACGTCTAAAATCACCTGGTTCAATGAAAACCAAGTGGTAAAGCACGAGGAAAAACAAGCAAGCAGCAGAGCGACGCTGCACGCCTTTTATTGCGCTGGAGGCCTCTGTGCATGCTTCAGGCGCAGGCAGGAGCACACATACAAACAAGGCAATCCTGACTACCTTCGTGCCTTCTCATTCATTTCCATGGGGCCAAAATTTGACTCCTGTAATGAAAGTAACGAGCACTTTCTGTGGCTGGCTCCTCAGATGTCACATTATCTTTTCTTCACCAGAAGCCTTTTAAAATGAGTTTGAAGGGGGAATTCGGTCATTTGCATGCCTGGGGCCTCTTTAGATTCAGGGGGAAAAGAGCGGGTCCCAAACTTTGACGACTTGCTGTTCGAAACTGAGGGGATACCTGCCCGCCCGAGTTAACGATCTGCCTCTCCTCTGCGACCCCACGAGGCCTCTGTCGCTCAGGGAAAACGAGGCACAGGGGTCGGGCCGCCTATAATATCACAGCCACCCCAAATCTGAAGAGAATACAGATCCAGCCCACATCCCCCTCCCCCACTGACCTGGAGACGGCCATGGTAATAAAGAGACGGCGCTGGGGCCTGGCCGAGCGAGGGGCGCGCCGCCACGATTCCGGCAGGAAGGAGGGGGACAGGGCCCTGGCCTGGGCCTCCGGGTACCGCGCCGCGGCCCACGAACGGGGTGGCGACCCGGTGCGACGGTATCCAGCGGCGGCTCGAGCCCCCCTCCCCCTTCGGGCGCCTGTACAAGCAGTAGAAGCACAAAACACCGCGCGCGCAGATTAAAGCCTCTATTCCTCCATCACCAGGGAGAAGCCTAACGCCTGGTTTTATATGAGCAGCCATCTTGTATTTATTCCCGTCCTCCATGGAAGCCGCTTCCTGATTGGCACGGACGCTAGACCGCAGCCAATAGCGTTCGGCCTTTGAAGAAAAGAGCGGGGGCGGGGACAAGCAACGGCTCTACCACTGCGTCTACAGGACCCCGCTGAGGAGGGGATTATGGTAGGCGCCGCCTCCTTCTTGGGCGAGCTAGGGAGCCGTACCATTTATCCAACAGGAGGGGGAGAAATTAAAATACTTATGCTTTATGAGGTCTTCAGTCGCAAACAGAGGGCAAGTAACTCGTCCGTTTGTATTTCTCACACCTGTTTATGACACTTAATCTCAAATCATTCTCCGACTGTGTTAAGTCAAAGAAAAAATAATGCACATACAATGGAATAAGCCTCCCTTCGCGACCCACGGGAGACAGGGCCTACGCCTTGATGCGGGAGACGGGATGACTACAAGTCCCAGCGTCCCTTGCGACGCGTCGTCCGTTTCCTTTTCTACCTGAACCTTATGGAAACAGTTGAGCCTAATCTGGGTACTTTGAGGCCAAGTTCACAGTGACGCAAAAGCCGTTGTTCCTCCTCAGGAAGAGATTCTTAATACCCAGCTGCCCGTGGAAGTTTCCATTATTTTGAAACTTTTAAATGTCGGGCTATGAGTTACGCTCGAGAAATCTTTGGTAATACAGATTAAAAAGCGAAATAAAAAGAGCCAAGTTTTTAAGAAGAAAGTTGAGCAGCTAAATAGGCACAGCGGATTATGTATAAAGACCCTGAAGTGATAAAGCTGCTGTGCTGTTCTCCTCAAACCCGCATTTTATTTATTTTATTTTTATTTTATTTATTTATTTTTATCCCGCCTCTCCGTATGGATCGAGGCGGCGAACAACTTACAAATAGCATGTATTTCGAAACATTTCTATACATGCCCCCAACAAGCTGGGTACTCATTTTACCGACCTGCGGAAGGATGGAAGGCTGAGGCAACCTTGGAGCCCGGCAGGATCGAACTCACAACCTTTATAAAGCTACTATACAGGCCTACACAAGTGAATCATAGATCAAAACACTTACCATTTCTGCACCAGCCTGTTATACCGCTATTATTCCACTTTCAACATCCTATGGCATCCTGGGGTTTGCAGTAGGGGGGGGGCCCTCAAAGGCCCCTCACTAAACCGCAAACCCCAGGATTCCATAGGCCCTTCCCTAAACTGCAAAGCCCAGGATGCCATAGGATGTTGAAAGGGGAATAACAGCACTAGAACAGGCTAGCACAGAAATTGCCTGTATTTCAATGTAATCCGCAGCATAGGGTTTTTGTTGTCGTGTGCCTTCAAGTCGTTTCCAAATTATGGCAAATCAACCACAGGCTTTTCTGAGGCTGAGAGTGTGTGACATGCCCAAAGTCACCCAGTAGGTTTCCATGGCTGAGCGAAGAATCAAATCCTGGTTTCCAAGGTTATAGTCCAACACTCAAACCACTCACTACAGCACTCGCAGAGTTATGAGGGTAAAATTGGGGAGTGGAAGAGTAGAAACTCATACATCTAACCAATCGTATGTATGTTATCATATGTTACCATACATGTTAACCTGGAGTAGGTAGACTGTAAATAGATAAATGTGCATAGGAATGTCACTTTGCGGGGCGGCGGGGGGGAGGACTGTTCAGTATAAAGAAAACCAAGACCAAGTAAGTAGTTTATAGTCGGATTTTAGACATACCTATCCAGAATTGTACACTTAATTCAATGGAACTTACATCCAGTTACAGAGGTATATGATTCAATCATAAGCAGTTTGTAATACCTATTCATTACTTGCCACTCATGGTTAGAAAGGTTTTGTTAAAGCGGATATTCCAACTGCACAGAGTCCCCATCAGGTACCCCACTCTAAAGAAAAGCTAAATGAACTCAAAGCAGACTTTGCTCCTTGCTTACATTGTGTATCAGTGGCAATTTCTCCATAGGAGTCAGTATTCTTTCTTTACCATTTAGTTATTATTCATTTCTGAATAGCCTTAGTTAATTAACTTGCAGGACAATCCGATGACTTATGCACCAGTGCAAATTGCAACTCGGTAACACTTAAACCAGTGCAAGCGCCTGCTGATCTCACATTTAATTTGTGCTGCCAAAATTGCTACCTGTTCAAAACTGGACGCCTTCTCAAGATTGTCTGATAACACAATACAGCTGATAGTTTAAAACATATGCATTTAACTCTTCAGTCACTAGTGAAGGTGAAAAGGAGAAGGTTCCAACTGAAACTGTTTAATGTGGTTTGGGCAGTTTATTTTGAAGCCATTTAAGTACTTAATAACCATATAATAAGCCTAATGTATCTTTCCAATAGCGTCTTATCAATTTTCAAACTGCCTCATTTTTTCCTGCTACACATTGTGTCCCAGCTGCACACAAAAATGAAACAAACCCGGTAGAAGACTGGAATAACTGAGACTCGGGTTTTCTGGATCAGTATGCAAAGGATTAGAATAAGATATAGATGGGAAAAATTACTTGTAAAGGAATACAAACCAGAAAACAGCAAGTCACCAAAGATTCTTGTCCATCAAGATATTGCTACCTTCTTTATTGTACAAAAGAGTTAAGCAAATATGCCCTCCGACTCTCATTTGATTGCTCACCATTGATTCTGCTGGGAGGAGTTAATGGGAGTTTTAGCCCAAAATATTTAGAGAGCTACAGTTGCTCCTGGTTTA